>APFE031208797.1:92498-125679 GCA_000404065.3 Pinus taeda
TGGATTGGTATTTTGTGACCGCACCACTTAAGGCAACATCCTTACTGATTTGGGGGAGTAGGGACTTGCAGAACCAGTCCGCTAAGAGATATCTAGGAGGGGAGATTTAACTAACCTCTTCCTACATCTCCATTCATGTATATGATCAAAGATGTGGGTGGTGGTATCCTGACGTAATGAAGTGAGGAGTTCTGTCCCAGTCTCGTAGCGAATGGGTAGCTGGAAGTGCTTTAAGAACTCCATCACTAGAGCGTCAAAGGTATTTACTAACGCACGTGGTAACTCAATGTACCACTTAGCACTATCATCCACAATGGAGTTAGAAACACTCCAAAGATGGTAGGTGGTGATATGAGTGTCCAGATCCTCCCCTTGTTTCCCATCGAACTTGGGGATGTTTGTTGGTATTTTATGCGAGATTGGTGGCCATTGTAAGTTATGATAGATGGGATGATTTGTAAGTTTGTACAAGTCGGGGATATCCAACGTTGCCAAGAAAGGCAGATTGTGTGGTGCCCCCAACTCAGACCAAGGCGATGACATATCACATGAGGAACCTTGCGGTCCTCCCATCATTTGAGTCCTACATGGGTTGCGTGGTATAATAGTTGCCTTAAGGTATCACATTGTAGTGTGGATTTCCATGGGGATTTTGATACTAGGGTATATAATTTCCCCTAGGATAAGTAATGCCCCTTTGACTCATTTGAATTCATGAGTAGGGTGCCCCCATGGATTGGTTGGGACCTCCTTGAGGATTCCTACCCATCAAAGAACTAACCATTTGTCCTTGGTTGACATAAGAAATGCTCATGTCAATTAGCGACTGACCATGCATGCCTAAGAATGGAGGGGGAACTATTATGTTCCCTACCAGCATGTACATATTGGGAATGTCCCCAGATATTTGAATCTAGGGAATTGAACTATACAATGGTGCCTGACCATATTGTTGGTGGATGGGAACCATGCCTATATTGCTATATTGAGTGTTATGGGGAGTGCTATATGTAGCACTTGTCAAAGGAATACTATTTGACACTAAAGGGGTGGAACCCAGCATCGGTTGGGTTCCACTCGTAGAGGGCATCATGTGAGTGGTTGTACCTGAGACAAATGGGATAGCGGGGTTCACCATTACCGGTGTTGTGGTGACTGTCGGCTGGGGAAGTGGTGGAGGACCAAAAGTGTCCCTTAAGTCCAACGACTCGTTAGTCATTGACGAGATAGATGGAAATGTTCCAACTACTGAAGCAGGAAGTATAGGTACCGTAGGATCCAAGATTGGGTCCAATGGATTTGTCAGAGGGTTTAAGGAAGGAAGGAATCCTTTGGTAAAGAAACTCTCTGGTAAACTTGAATCATCGGTTGTCCAAATAGATCCCATGTGAGATTTGGGAGACTGATTCCCCGAAGATGGGGAATCTGGTTCATTGGAGCTCGGCGGATCTTCCACAATGAGTGGAGGAAGTCATAGCAATCATCTAGACTGAAGACAAGGGTCATATGTAGCCACAGTGACCGTTAATTTTTATCAATAATTTTTATCGTGATATTTGTTAAAGTCTCAAAATGATAACACTCGAGTGCCTATAAAAAATAAAAAAAAATACACTAAGTTGATCAATGAAAAAACAGAGGGAAATTACCCTGTCTGATAAGCACCGATCATGGGAGATGAAACCCAGTATCTCAATGAATAACAGAGAAGGTTGGCCAGATGTATAGTTACGGTTACTCTAGAGCTTCACCCAACCCTCAGATTGAGGGGCCAAGTACTCTCGTGAAGATGAGCACCCTCCCAAAAACTGAAGATAGAGTAGATCTGTCTATGTTAGGTACTAGGACAGCCTGTCCCAGTCACCTTGTGTAAGTCCCTAAAATGTTTGCCACTAAAGATACCTCAGATCACAGACACTACTAGGGGGGACATAGACGTAGACAACATGTTGTGTGGGCAGGATACCTGAGTCCCCGACTCAGCTCTGAAATCCCAGAAGGGATCCCCAATTCACAAAATACCCAAAGGAGTTGTAAGAGAAGGCAGGCTACCTTCACTTACAGTCCAATGTTGTCTCGTATTTTTCTCCACTTTTACTGGAGTGGTCTCGGTAGTATGAGTGCAGAAGAAATGTTTCTCTCTTTTTAATGACACTAGTTTGGTTTTCGACCTTGGGAAGTTTACTCACACTGCCTATCCCAAGATCCAAGCCTGCACTAATGTTTGTTTGCTTAATAAAGAGTTACTGATTGATTTTAGGTAAAAAAAAATTTCCTTGATTATTGTCTTTGGTAGGGGAGTTAACATATGAAATGTGATGAGACTTTGACTCAATAAATCATGCACAAGACAATGCTTTAAAAAAATTTCAATTTGATGAAAACAAGTTGTATTCTATAGGTGAGATATTTTCACATATTCATATTCTTTCCATGCATATTAGTCATTTAACACATGCATAACCAAAGGACTTCTTTCCAATGTTTCTTAACAACTACTTGAAACCAAAATAGAGCAGCTTTTAACCAGCTAAACAAAAGGATGAATAAAAAATGTGGGTCTTTCTTTCGTAAAAAATTCTTTTAAGAAATAAAAACAAAACTTACTTCCAAAAAAAAGCCACTGCTAGCAAAATGAAGTAAAAGATCTTCTTTCACTCCATAAGAAGGCTTCCTATCCCTTTTAGCTTATAGGCACAACTAGAAAATAAGGTTTTGGGAGACCAATGCTCTGTAGCAGTGGCCACAAGAGTTAATAGGTCCACTAATTCTCCCTATGAGTAGACACAGTACTTTATAAAGCTTTGTGCAGTCTGCTAACCTACGTTAATGTGGGACATCAGTCAAAAATAGGGCTTTCTAGATCAGATTCAGAGATGAATACATGTAGGTAAGATGTAGCAAGATTTTTGTTGGGTCAAAAAGGGAATGCAGAAGTATAGGGAGCTATTAGAAGGAGGAGAAAATCAAGAACTACCTGGGCATACCAAGAACTAGATGTATAGTCCCCAGCAGAATCGCTAATTCTACTATGGGGTAAAATGCATGGTGTATGGAGAATGAAGATACCTTCAAAGGTCTTCCTGGGACCTTCAGTAGATTGTAAGATTATTTGCAACTATCACAAAGTTACATGCATGTTCATAAACAATAACTAACTATCAAAGTAGGAGAAGGAGATTACCTCAAGCCTCTGTGTAGATTTGCTGGAGAGCAAAATGCAGCTAGGTGGAAGTCCCCTGAGCTGGCTCCAGATCAAGTCTTGCAAATAGAAGAGACAAGCATAATCACAACATACAACTCTGATAACTAATAAATGAATACATAAAATAACATCTAGTTACATATAACTAAGCTACTCATGCTACAAGGTATTGGACAAACAACTGAATGAATGATAGTACAAACACCACGGAGTAAATAGTACAACTGCAGATCTATATTAATATTGTGTTGGAAATAATACTGAGAGGGGGGGGTGAATCAATATTATAAAACTCTTATCAATTTATACAAATATTTTCAGATCTGACAATTGAAACTTGCATATACCTTCCAACTTATAATTTAATTTATTCTTTAGATGTTTGTCATTAATCTATATGTGAGAACCATAGAATAATGATCAGGAACACAAAAGAGACAGTCACACCAAGGAACACAAGATGTAAGGTGGAAACCCAATGTGGGTGAAAACCACCTGCTGCAATATGTCTCTATCTTCTTTCAATTAGAAACTTCTTCTTACAATGATTTTGTACTGGTGCAGTCTTTTACTAGTATGCAAGCTGCAACCTGCAGAGAGCTACAACCCTCTCTCGTTTTCCAGCTTCTTCTAGAATGGAGCTACAAGCCCCTTAGCTCTTGTACTAGCTAAAATACTAGTACATAGGTGCTAACCTACAGAAGGCTGCTACCTTCTCTTTCCTTCTAGGGACCACGTTTCATTAATTTTCAAACTATATCCAAAACATCATGTACATGTGCATCACCCAATCTCCTTTAAACAAATAACTTCTCAGAATGCAGTAATCAGAAAATAACACCAGTAATCAGACACCAATTTAAACCCAGATCTCTACAGAAACAGATAAAAGCAGCTAAAATATATTTCAAGAAAGGTCTGCAACTTCACCGAAGGAAACCTGTGGATATCCGCACTTCTGCCGTGACAAGTCTGTGCAACTCCGTACCTGCTTCTTCTCTGGTTTTGCGCACCTCCACACTGCATCGTTGCCGCTCTCTTCAGTAGGTCTGACTTATAATGCTCCGGTTTCTCCTTGATTCAGATTCAACAATGTCTCACCAACCGATTATCAGAAATTCAGATCTTGATCTTCTTAAGATTTTCAACACTTGTATTTAGCCAAATGATCTCATTTCCTTTTTATAGGCTAGGCCTCACTCAAAACCATGGACCAAAACCATTGAGAAACAATACCACAAACCCAATACTTGGGTTCAATTCTTTTGGATGCAATACCACAGACCAAAACCATAGGATCAAAAATTGTCGGACTAATACCATGAACCAACCATAAGATTTCCCATGTGCGTGTGCTTTTCTCTGCATGAAAGTGCGTGAACCTTTCTCTGCATGAAAGGAACTTTTTTCTGCATGAAAGTGCATGAACTTTTCTTTGCATGAAAGTGCATGAACTTTTCTCTGCATGAAAGGAACTTTTCTCTGCATGAAAGCACGTGAACTTTTCTCTGCACGAAAGGAACTTTTCTCTGCATGAATGTGCGTGAACTTTACTGCACTATAATTTATCATCTAAGATGAGTGGGTTTCCATCAAGTACAACATATGTATCATAATGCCAACAATCCCCCCCTTTGGACTTGATGGAAACAACAACCAATCACTCTCCCCCTTTGACATCAAGGGCAAAGGGGCGGACTACCATACTCCCCCTGAGTACCTACCGAAAACTCTAAACGATCTCCCCCTTTGTATATGCTCTGTGCTGAAATGTTGTATGCAAAAAGACGTTCTACAAGAAAGAACATGACTCCATACATTATAAGTAACCTTCCTATCATCAAGACTCATACATACATCCATCTCCCATCCAAGTGGGAATAATCTAGATAGACAAAACTTATTCATCTCAGGCATAGTGGGGAAACCAGAATAGGTTGTTACATGACCTTGATATGAAAATAAGTACATGACATAGAGACAAGAACAACTATCAGCAGAATCAACCTTCAGACTAGCACATATTGATCTACTCCACCAGAAAACTCTTGAGAAATAAAACGAAGGACTTCTAAGATAATGCCAACAATGCATCATTAGAAGAATATATGCTCCCCCTGAACCTGTGCCAGATGATCTCTGATAGACCCATTCGACCCACATAGACTGGAAAATGTATGTGTATCCACCTATGTACAACAAACAAGATTCAACAGCAGGATGATGCATCAACAACCCCCAGCTTCTGTCTGAGGTATTCAAATGTCTCCCTGGGCAATGGTTTGGTGAGTATATCAGCAACTTGTTCCTTGGAGGGAACGATACCCAATTTGAAACTTTTGTTCCCAGCACTTGTTTCCCAGAGAAAATGTATCTATGGTAGTGCTTGGATTTGAATGCATGATTGGGTCTTGAAATCGATTTGGCACTGTAATTTCACACATAAGATGGAGATAGGTGGAGTACAAGTGATTTGAAAATCCTGCAAAGTTCGCATCATCCAAAGGAGTTGTGTCCATCAAGATGCAACAGCCACATATTCTACTTCAGCTATAGATAAAGCAATCAAACTCTGTTTCTTGCTAAACCAAGATACTAATTTGAAACCCATAAAGAATGCACCACCACTAGTGCTTTTTCTGTCATCCACGCTTCCAGCTCAATCTGCATCTGTATAAGCATGAAGAGTGATATTTGTATCTCTAGGATACCATAGAACATAGTTTTGAGTTCCTTGAAGATACTTGAAAATTCTCTTTACTGCCTGAAGATGAGTTTCCTTTGGATTTGCCTGAAATCTTCCAACTATTCCCATTGCATGCATAATGTCTGGTCGGGTTCCTGTTAGATAGAGAAGACTACCAATCATGGATCTATAGGTTGCTTGATGCACTGCTACCGAGTCATCATTTGCGCTGAGGCTACATCCTGTCACCATCGGGGTACATACAGGTTTCGAATCCTCCATCCCATATTTCTTCAAGATCTGTTTGAGGTACTTGGTTTGAGATAAAAAAATACCGCCTTCATTTTGTTGGATTTGTAGACTAAGAAAATATGTCAGCTCTCCAATCAAGGACATTTCGAATTCTTTCTACATCACCAAGGAAAAATTTTGACTCATAGCTTCTTCATTGCTGCCAAATATGATATCATCAACATACACAACAAGTATTAGCAATTTGTCATTTTCAATTTTTATATGAAGATTTCTATCTGCTGATCCTTTTGAAAAAACTTGTTGATGAAGGTATTTTTCCAGATGATAGTACCAAGCCCTTAGAGCCTGTTTAAGACCATAGAGAGCCTTCTTAAGTATGCATACAAGTTTTGGATAATTTCCAAGAATGAATCCATCTGGTTGCTCAATGGACACTTCTTCTTCTAAGTCTCCATTCAGAAAGGTAGATTTCACATCCATTTGAAATACATTGAATTTCTGAAAGCTAGAGAGAGCAAGGAACATTTTCATGGCCTCAAGTCTATCACCGGGAGCAAAAGTTTCTTCAAAGTCTATTCCTTTTTGTTGAGCATACCCTTTACAAACAAGTCTGGCCTTATTTCTAACAACTTTCCCATTTTCATTCAACTTGTTTTTGAATATCCATTTTGTCCCTATGACATTCTTATCTTTTGGTCTAGGAACCAACTCCCAAGTGTTGTTCTTTTCAATCTGCTCAAGTTCATCATCCAATGCTTTGACCCAGCATTCATCTTTGCATGCCTATTTTACATTTTGTGGCTCAGTGGAGGAGAGTAGTGCCAAATAGCTTGAAGCTTCTACTATCGTTCTTCTTATTTGTATACCAACCTCTTTCTGCCCCAAAATCTGAGATTCTGGATGATTCTTCTGAACGTACCTGGATGGAGTCTTTTCTTCTATCCTTATCTATCCTTCTGGTGCCTCATAGGTTTCTTCTTCTTCATCATGAATCTGATTTGATGTTGATTGATAGTCCTCTTTATCTTCGAAATCTTCAAATCTTACCTGCCTAGGAGTGTTTTCATCTTCATCAACCACTACATCAATACTTTCAACAATTTTTCCAAGCCTTTTATCATAACACTTGTAAGCTTTGCTGTGGGGAGAGTAACCCAGGAGAATGCCTTCATCTGCTCTAGGTTCAAACTTGCCAAGATGTTCATTAATATTTTTTATATAGCATTTGCTTCCAAAAATTTTGAAATATTTTACCGAAGGAGTCTCACCATACTAGAGCTCATGAGGGGTTTGAGAGTTGTTCACCTGGACATTTGTTTTGTTGAGAGTAACAACTACAGAAAATGCGGCTTCACCCCAGAAAGTTGCGGGAGTTCCAGACTCATCAAGCATAGAACGAGCCATTTGTTGAGCCGTTCTGTTCATCCTATCCACTACTCCATTTTGTTGAGGAGTCATGGTTGTAGAGAATTCTCTTCTTATTCCATGTTCTTCACAAAAATCGAAAAATTCATCTGAGGTAAACTCCCCACCTCTATCAGATCTGAGGCATTTAATTTTGTGATCTGATTCGTTTTCAACCAAATCTTTGAAGGATTTGAATTTTTCGAAGGCTTCATCTTTGTGCTTCATAATTCCCATCTAGACCATCCTTGAATAGTCGTTAATGAATAATATAAAGTATTCTTCTCCCCGAGGTGACTTTTTCCTAGGCGGACCACATACATTAGTATGGACAAGCTCAAGTGGCTTGCTAGTTGATCCTTCCTTCTCAGGGAAGTTAGTTCTGGTTTGCTTACCAAACTGACATGACTTGCATATTGTATTGTCTGGAATTCTGATGTCTGGAAGACCACGAATTGCCTTGTATTTGCATGCTTTTCTTATTTGTGAGAAGCTTATGTGCCCCAATCTCCGGTGCCATAGCCAATGTTCATCATTCTTGCTTATATAGCATTGATGTTGTCCTTCTTTGAATATGTATAGATTATTTGGAGTTCTTATGCCTTTGATCATTGTTTCTCCTGTATCAAGATCACGAACACTACATCCATTTGATCGAAATATTACCTCAGTTCCTTGATCGCACATCTAACTGACACTCAATAGATTATGTTTTAAGCCATCAGCATACATTACATTTCCAGCTTTGACCTTTTCTTTCAACAGAACAGAACCTTTACCTTTTATGAGCGCAAGGGTGTCATTTCCAAATGAGACCTTCTTCTCCTTTTCTAAGGCACTATATGACTGAAGTTTCTCCTTCTCACCTATCATATGTTTTGAACATCCACTGTCAATGTACCATTCATTTTCCTGCCCTTCAGCATATAAGGCTATACCACATCTTTCTGGTTGCAGTTCTTTCATTCTCCACGTTTTGGCACTTGAGACTTGTTCCTTCTGAGTTGTTTGCCGAAACCTGCTCCTGCATTCAGAATCTTCATGACTGAAGTTTTTACAAGTAGAACATTCAATTTTGTTTTCAAGGGCAGAAAAGTTATTATAGGTCCTTTTTGTGATTCTAGTCATGCTTCTTCGCTTTTGAGCTTCTCTAGTCATGATTGTCTTATAGGCAACACATTGAGCTGCTTTGTGACCAAATTTATGACAAGAGAAACATTGGCCATTGAAGAAACTCCCGTGATTATCATATCTACCAGTCAGATGATTGTAGTCTCTATTGACATCCATTCTTGAGGAAAATTGAGAAGGTTTTACCTGTGGTTGGTTGTAGCTTTTGTTCATCCTTAAAGTAGATTTCCCTCGATTTACCTGGTAGTCTTTGTTCATTCTTGAGGTAAATTGTCCCTGGTTTACCTGGTGGGCAGCATTGTGACTTTGTAGTTGATTGTCAACCTTTTCACTTCTCCTTGCTGCATCAAGGTAACTTTTGGAGGTGGAAGGCTTCTGCACTTGAGATGATTCTTCATTATATCCCAGACCTGTGTTGATTAGTGGTGAGCACTGCACTTTTATAATCTCATCTAAAGTTTCAGATCCTTTAGTAAATCTAAGATTAGGAGCTTTTGTTTTCGTAATCTCTTTTCTGAGTCCCACAATTTCACATTCTAATTTTTCAGGATGTTTTTCGTTTTCAGCAAGTTGAAATTGCGGAGTATCAATAATCATATTTTTCTCTTCTAAAAAAATTTTGAGTTTAGAAATCTCTTCATAAAGACCTTCTTCATCTATAGCATCCATGAAATCATCATCGTCAAAAGCCATTAAAAGTCTATAATTATTACCTTGTTCATCTTCATCACTATTTGAGACTCCATCACTGTCTTCATGAGTGTAGTAGCTTTTCTTACTTACATTCTGTTTCTTGTTCCATCTAACAGGTTCCTTACCTTTGTCAAACTTATCTTTATGAGGACACTTGGCAGCATAGTGACCGACTCTTCCACAAGAAAAGCATTTGAAGGGTAACTTACCTCTGAATCTTCCAGCACCCCGTTGAAGGTTCTTGACAAAATTTGATTCTTCCTCTTCTTCTGACATATGTCCTGACTTATAGTGATCTCATTTACCTGAAGCCTTGAATGCAGCTTCTCTCCTGTCTGATGGTTCTCCTTTCCTCATTTCATAAGCGGTTAGAATTCCGTGTAGCTGCGACATGGTAATTTTCTGAAGATTCTCCTTTTCTTCTATTGCAGAAACTTTTGACTCAAACTTAGATGACAAAGATCTTAGAACATTTTCAACCACAACAACCTCTTTTATTTCTTCACCCAAGTTCTTCATACAATTAACAATCTCATCTATGCGTAGGAAATAGTTAGCCACACTTTCATCATTATACATTCTGAGATTTTCATACTAAATTCTAAGGGTTTGAAGTTTTGCTCATTTTACCTGTTCATCTCCTTCATAGCTCAGAACGATCTTGTCCCATATTTATTTTGCAATTTTATACTGCATCACCTTGACGAATTTTGATTGCGATAAACATCCTAATAGAGTATTGACAACCTTTGCATTTGTTTCAAACTGCATCTTTTCAGTCGGAGGTGTAGGAGTTGCTGAAGGAAAAGTGTACCCTGTATCTATGATATCCCAGACTTCTGTACCGAGATTGAATATAGGTTGTGACTCTTACCTTCCAATAGACGAAGTTGGCCACATCAAAAATTGGTGGCCTAATCGATGCTTCCCTCTCGTAGTTGCTCATGATGATAGATCTTCCTTCAAGCGATCAAGCTTCTTCTGAAGGACCTGCTCTCATACCAATTGTTAGAAATAATACTGAGAGGGGAGGTGAATCAGTATTATCAAGTCAATTATTTTCTTTTTCAAACCCAGATCATATACGCTACTTCAGTTAGTGAAAACCACGTATATACGCAACTATAGATAAGGAAAATCGTGTATACCATGCAGACTTATAATTTAATTTATCTTACAGATGTTGCTCATTAATCTATGTATCAGAATCAAATAAACAGTAACCAGAAACAGTGAAATAGAGCAGAAGACAATCGCACACAAGAACACAAGATATAAGGTGAAAACCCAATGTGGGTGAAAACCACCTGCTGCAATTCGTCTCTATCTTCTTTTATTTAGAAACTTCTTTTTACAATGTTTCTGTACTGGTGCAGTCCTTTACCAGTACGTAGGCTGCTACCTGCAGAGAGCTACAGCCCTCTCTCATTCTCTAGCTTTTCTTGGAAGGGAGCTACAACCCCCTTTGCTCTTGTACTAGCTGGGATACTAGTACGCAAACTACTACTGCAGAAGGCTACAACCTTCTTTGCTTCCAGGGACCACGTTTCATAAATTTTCAGACTGGATCCACAAATAACATCAATCAAACATCAAGAAATTCTACATCAACCAATCACCTTTTCACCAATCAAAACTGAATCAAAATAAACACTTCTCTGACAATTGTACCCAGATCACAGTAACAGTAATCACACACCACTTCTGAACCCAGAACACTGCAGCAATAAACAGAAGCAGCTAGAACATAAATCAAGAGATGTACGCTACTTCAATATTCAGAAACCTACGTGCATATGCTTGTGTGTCAAGACCGACCTGTGTATACACTACTTTCACATACAAAAACAGTGTGTATACGCACCTTCGCTTCACTGAACCTGCGTATAGATCTATAAAGGATAATTCATTCTTTCAAACATTCATACATAATTTAACCCAGATTATCAGATTTATAGATCAAGCGTGCGCCACATATCACAGATCAAAATCATATAGAAATACCACTATTCAAGCATTAAGATTTTGACCCATCAAGAGAACTTATCCTTTTCTTGTGCTCAGGTTCCTCCTTCATTCAGATCCAGATCTGCACCATAACCCAATCACCAGTATTCCAGATCTAGCATGATATCAGATATTCAATAATTCAGATGATCCTTTGCCTAATGGTCTTCTTCCTCTTTTATAGTCTTGCCTTTCACAATACCACGGCCCAAAACCATAACTAAACAATACGAAGGACCCAATACTTGCGATCAACACATCAGGCGAGATACCAAGGTCCAAAAACATAGGTTCAAGTACCAAGGACAAAATACCACGGACCAAAAATGAGATCTCCCACATGTCTCCACATGTACGCGCTTTTTCCTTGCATGAAAGTGCGTGTATATGCATACGCAACTTTTGAATGACTAACCCGCGTGTATACGCGCCTTCGTCACGGAGAACCTGCGCATATATATTTTTCTTTCATTTTGAGACCCTGAACTAAGATCTGTCACCAGAGTGAGTTGCCATCAAGGACAACACCTATGCCATAGCACCAAACCTGCCAAACCTGTGCGATAATGGCAACACACTAGAGAGGATAAACAAAGGAAGCAGGAAAATAACCAAGAACACACGCGAAGCTTCATCATCAAATCAGCCTAGAGACTTCAAGATTTAATACCCGTTGTAGGGTGGAAGCATTATGATTAGAAGATGAAAAAAGAGTAGAGGCAGTGGAAACTATGTCACCACTCAAGCCAGTCCATTTCATGAGTCACTCTTAATCCGAGCCATCCAAGATAGTGACGTGTCCAATTTCATCATATGTTGATGTGGAAAACAAAGATGTATTATTGTAGTCATTGTAAAAGATGAACAAGTAGAAGTCTAAGAGTTACGTGTGAACTCAAGAGTCATGGAATTCAAAAAGGACATGTAATACAAAAATTCATATGTAATTACAAAAGTCATTTGGAACTTCAAAGGTTGTAGACATCCAAAGGTGACTAGAAGATAGAAACTCAAGAGTCATGAGGATATGAAAGGTCACTCCTCAAGTTATAAATATATCTTCATTTCTCATGGAAATGAATTTTAACCTTGGCTTCTCCCATAAATCATAAGAGACATAAGTTTGTACTTTTGGGGAGAAAGTAATGGCTCCAATGCTCAACTATTTGAGCAAGTGATGTTTGGTGTGTTCATGTATCTTTGGAATTTTAATTAATATTTGAAGCTTAATGGCCAACATGTTTTCTTACATGGATTATGAAATTTTGTAAGACTATTATGTGAATGTTTATGAGTCTTCATTCACGAGTACTAAGGTAGTTGAACTATTTCAATTATTTTAGTGCTTATCCTATTGAGAATATGTTGTAATGGTTATACTGATCATCCATATTTATATAATATTCCACTGGATGTTAGATGAAACATTTTTCGTTTATGTGTGTCTTTACTAGGGGTTGTACTATTACCTCTCTCTTAGAGGTCCACATTCTTCCCCCTCTGCAGTAGAAGAACCTTGATGCACCTACAACCAAAAATTCACCAAGAACACTTATTTCTTTTTGAAGGAACATATGTGATTCTCTTTGTTGCCGACAATGAAATCCAAGGCATATATTTAAGTAGATGACAATTGAGTCATATTCTAAATGGGGTTTCTATTGCAAATGATGTGAGGTATAATTTGGACGACATATCGGGGCGACCCTTTTGATTGGTAGGTCCATTACTATCAACACTTCCTTACAAACATGCCTTCATCTTCATCAAATTCATAGGTTTAAATTTCTCAATCATGATGTGATTTATTTGCTTCCTTGAATGCCACTTCATTTGAAGTTTATCTTTCATTAACTATCCTTACCTCTTAGGAGGTTAGGATTCCATGAAGTTTATCCAAGGATAATTTATAGAGTTTTTGCACCTCTTTCAGAGCTAAAACTTTAGCACTGAATCTAGGAGAAGGAGATCTTAGGACCTTTTGGATTATTGTATATTCTCTATTTAATCTATACGAAGGAAAAATATAGCTACATATTCATATTCATTCATCTTTAAGATTTCAAATTTCATTTATAATGAACTTGAAGTTTAGATTTATTTACCTTGTCATCGCATTCATAGTTATTCTATAGTTTTTCCCATATTTCCTTTGTTATGCAATAAATGACCTTAAAAAAATTGAATTCAAAAGGACCACCTAGGATTGAAATCATTAATTTAGTGTTACAGGGGAAGTCTAGCTTGTCATCTCTGTTTATCAGAATAACTAGCTCTACATAGCCATTCAATAATGTATACAAAACATCTACACCAAGGGACATTATATAAGTCCTCATTCTCACTTTCCAAACGACATAGTTCATTCCATTGAATAAAGGATCTTTGTTTGTGAGGTAATCATCTTGGTTGGATGTGTTTCTAGTTGAAACTAAATTCTAGTGGCTAGACTATTAATGAAGAAACCTACTTTGGTACAAATTTTTGCAAATCAAGTTTACACCGAGAGGGGGAGGGGGAGAAAAAATATCAATAACGTTTTTAACAATTTAAAGAATTATGAAGAAAACCATACAACAATCAAGACACACATAAACTAAATACATGATATACACGGAAACCCTTATAGTATAAAAACACAAAAATCGTTTTCATTTTAATTAAAATGCTAGCACCAACATCAATTTAAATCAAATTTTGTAGGCACTAACCCCATTTGTTTTTGTAATAACCCACTTGTTTACAGGAATCAAGCCACTAGAGACACAAATCTCATTGACCTACTAGCAGCAACTTTCTTTAGCCACTTAAATTCCTTTTCCATACATTTTTAGACTCAAATTCAAAGAATATTAAATTTAGTTTCACTTACACAAAAACCTTTTATTTCAGGTATTCTCTCTTTTTATGATCTTTCTCCACTTTAAAAAATCTAGGCACTTTGTTCAATTGTATTTAGAAATGTAGCTTCCTCTAATTAGTATTCATAAACTACTACAACTTATCGTCAATCATTCAATTTCATTCCCTATTCATTCGCTATAAACTAAATAAAAATTAGCATGAATCTCAGACAACATTCCTACATTCAACTGAAATCCTACTTTGGTCATCCATTGCGTAGTCTATTTTTTCTATTCAGACTGCATAACTACTTTAAAAAAAAACACATCTAGGAATTTAATCGTATGCATATCCAGAGGCTTTATCTCCCTTTCTATAAAATTTTCCATGTGATTTAACTCTATGATAGAGAGCAGGGACCGCTAGCTTAAAATCACTTTCTATTATATCTAGGTTCCATGCTTTTACCCAAAATAATGCTTAGATATATACTTTTGAACTTGATAGAGATTCTTCAACTTGCCTACAATTATTGGAAAATTTTGCATCATGTCAAAAATTCTCATATCAAAGTTTTTTGAACCATTTCCATTTCAACCTATTAGTGCCCAATGGCCTGGTATGGCCTAGCTCTCAATGCTTAGCTCTTACCTCAATTTGTAGGCGCTAACATGCTAGAGGAACCAATCCCTGAAATAAATTTCTAGGCACCAACCTATTAGAGGTAGAAACCCCTAAAGTTATGCAAGCACCAACTTATTGTAGGCTTCAACATGATGTAGGCACCAACCTTCTTCACCAAAACATAGTGGACCAATTTTCACAATGTTTCAAAATTGATCCAAAATCTCAAAATATAATCAATGCCTCTAAAAAATATTATAATATCAAAGGACCCTCCACATGTTCTTCAATCATCAATAATAACATCTTCTTCATTTCTTGTTTTAATCATCAAGACTAAAATTCTTTACGATCCTTGAAACATTTTGACAAAAATAAAATAAATGCAACCTCTTGTTAATTTTTGCAACTAGGGTCAAATTCCACAATGGATAACTTAGATGATCAAGATAATATGTGCATTAAATTCCTCTTTTTGAGAGGACCAAATTGACCTAAATATCACTTGATTCAATCAAGCGAAAGTTAAGTTTTAAATTATTTTATTAATTTAGTCATTATGGAATGGGTCATCTCTAACCACATGAGTAATTACTTGGGTCAATATTAACCACAAGTAAACCCTCAAGAAAAAATATAAAGGAAGAGACCTCAAGCTCATTTGGACACACTCGATCAAGACATGTTTTGTTCTTCTATTTTGTTCTAGCTCACATAGGTTAATCAACATAAATTTGTATTGGGTTTGAAAGTACAGGCGCAAGGTTCGCTCTGGGTTTGGGTAATCTGAATCTCGGTCGCTGTCATAGATTCGAATTTTTTCATCCATGGTCATAGGCATAGGGTGGTCAAGAGAGAGAATTTGGCTCTATGGTTGCTTGGACATAGTTCAAAGAGAGCGACTCTGATTCTGAAGGGTTCAATTCCTAGTCGCTTGCACCAAGAAGCCCTGTGAGCAACTCTGATAGTGGAGTCATCGGCACAACTCATCCAGAGAGTAAATTTCACCCTTCTAGTCACTTGCACAACTCATTAAGGCTGAGAATATGGGTTTTAAAGTTTGGGGCCGAGGTCGCATGCACAATGACCTCCTGAGAGCAATTTTGCAGTTATAGTCACATGCATACAACCTTCATGAGAGAGACCCTAACATCTAAGTCACTCGCAGATAGTCTTTATGAGGGCGAACTAGTCCAAATCTATGTTTTTAGCATCTCGACTTCAATTATCTTCAGTGATCCATTAGATCTAAGTTTCTCTACTATTATTATAGATCTGTAGAACTATATATCTGATATATTATTTTCCACTTCAAATTATATGTATTGGGCTATTTGTACTCTATGTTGTAAACTTTTCATGATGATCTACTAAAGAAGAATATTTAAAATGGTTTCCCCCTAGTCGGGTTTTTCCCTGGTCTTGGACCAATCTGCTATCTCTTATGGTTGTGTTGTTGTCTTCTCTATCATTGCATATGTTGTTATTTCTTCAGTTACATTTATGATTGATTATAATGCTAACAAATTGGATGCATTGTTAATGGAAAGATAAATTGGGCTAAAGTAACTGATACAACATTTAAGATGGTTTCAGAGCGAAGGTGAAAGTCAAGCCCAAGAAAAGACAATCTCTGAAGCCCTCTCCGTCAGATAGAAGATCACCTATTCAAGGACAAGATGTCGTCCTCTACCTTCAAGGAGCATGGAAAGTTGGGTGATGCATCAAACTTTACTACATGGAAGGTCAGATTAGAGATCATAGCTGACAACACTGATGTGCTAGAGTACATCCAAGGAAGAATTCCCCAACCTCCAGAAAATGGTTCCTCTTCTCTCAAGAAGAGGTACAAGAAAGGTGAGTCTAAAGAAAAGAAAATTATAGCTGATGGTTTACAAGATCATTTACTTGATTATTTTGGGAATTTACAAAAGTCTAAAGATATTTATGACAAGATAACTGGCATGTATGAAGTGAATAAATTGAATGAAATCATAACGCTAAAAGATCAAGTTAAGAAAACTAAGTTGAACAAAGGGGAAACAATTCAATCCTACATTATGAGGATCTCTCGCCTTAGAGATCAATTGTAGAGGGTTGGATAAAACGTGTTAGAGAGGTAGTAGTTGTGACTCTTAGATGTCTCCCTCCTATTTGTGAGATCTTCATTACTAAAATTATCAACATAAATTTCCTTCTGACATTTGATGAAATTGTTGGAAAGGTCACTCAAGAATTGTCAAGAATGACTGCAAGAGGAGGGATTCAAAAACATGAAGAGGGAGATCTTGTTGCATATATTTCTCATGATAAAAGGAAGAGGGGAAAAGGGGGTCCATCATGGAAGCATGCTTCTTAGAATTCAAAAGGAAGATATGACAAATAATTATCTCATATTGAATGGTTCAATTGTCACAAGACACATCATTATGCACGTGACTGTTCCAAATGGAACAAGAGACATCACTACAACACTAGAGGCAAATTCAATAACAAAAGAAGAAAGGACTATCAAAATAAGAACCATGACAAGAGATATGAAAGAAGAAGAAGAGACTCCTCAAGTGATTGTGAAGAAAATCGTTCTCCTCAAAATAAATTGAAGGCTCCAAGGTATGAAAGTAATACAGTAAATAAATTTAAATACATTCTCATTTTTTCTCTTACAAGTTCTTCACCAACAGATTCATGGGACAGTTGGTTAGTTGACAGTAGGGCCACTCGTGATTTCTCTGGTTATAAAGAAGCCCTCTATAATCTGGTAGAGAGGGTGAATAATTAGAGATTATTCTTGGAGATAACTCTACTCATCCAGTGAAAGGTTTTGTGTCTAATAAATTTTTGGTAAATTTCGGGGAATCAGTTCTGCTACATGATGTTATGTATGTACTGGGTTTAATGAAAAACCTGGTATTTGTATCTTCATTAGAAGATAAATGGTTGATGTTTTCTTTCATCGAATTTAAAGTTATAACTTGGCCTACTGATTCACCTATGAGGGGTTCCTTCACACTAGGATCGAGATTTGAAGGAATCTATAGGGTCACTAGAATACCTCTTTTTGCATTGGTTGATAATACTAGTCATTTGAGTGAATTATGGCACTAGAGACTGGTTCATCTTCACTATGATGCACTTCCAAAATTGAAGAAATTTGTCTCTAGCATTCCTGATGTTCAAACTCATCATGATGGAGTTTTCCCAGGTTTTCCAAGTGGAAAGAAAACAAGGGGACCATTTTCCTCAAGTAAGAACAAGACTCATGACACCCTTCATCTCATTCATTTTGATATATGTGATCTGATGCTTGTACATTTTTTTGGTGGTCATCTCTACTACATTACTTTTATTGACGACTTCTCAAGAATGACATGGATATATTATCTTATGCACAAGGATGAATCCTTTCGAAGATTCAAGTAATTCAAATCTTTAATTGAAAATCAATCAGGAAAGAGAATAAAAGTCTTCAAGTCCGATAATGGAGGAGAACACATGTCAAAAGAATTCATATCATTTTGCAAGAAAGACGGAATCAAGAAGGAAACAATTGTGTCATATATTTCCAAACAGAATTGTCTATCTAAAAGAAAGAACAGGTCTATATTATAAATTTCTCATTCTATGCGACATGATCAAAAGGCTCCAAAGCTCCTTTAGGCTGAAGCGACATCTATTGTTGTATATTCTCAAAAAAAGGTGCCTCATCAAGCATTAGAAAACAAGACTCCTGAAGAAGTATTCATAGGAACTAAGCCTGATATCAACCATCTTCATGTATTTGGATTCCTAGTATATTTTCATGTATCAAAAGACAAAAGGAACAAAATGGAAGCTACTGGAAGCAAGGTACGTTTGTATGATATTGCAAAAATTCTAAAGCATATAGAATTTATATATTCCTAGTCAGAGGAAGGTCAAAATTGAATGGGACGAACATTTGATGAAGATGTAGCTCTTTGTAAAGCAAGAGGTCTTCCTCCACCTCCTCCACCCAACGAAGAGAATGATGACTGGGATATTCTGGATGGTTCATCTTCACTTGAGTCTGGTATGGTTGATTATACCATAAAGCTTATGGATCCATTAGATCCTCCTCCAGGTGATCCTCCCTCTAAGAGGAGACCACTTTGGCTTCATGATACTTTACTGGATAATGAAATAAATGTCTGCATCTGTAGATCATTGAGAGAAAGGAAACAACAATGCAGGTATCATGGATATGTTGGTACAATGAGTACTATGATTCATGTTGAACCGTCCTCATTTGAAGAAGTAGCAAAAGAACAAGTTTGGAAGGATGCTATGGCTGAGGAATATCAATCAATTATGAAAAATGATGTTTGGCATATTGTACCTAGACTGAAAGGGAAGTCTATTGTGACTTCAAAATGGTTGTTTAAAATCATGCATGGAAGCGATGGAATCATCGAGAAATACAAAGCAATGTTCTTGGCTCCTAGATTCTCTTAGAAAGAGGGAGAAGTTTATGATGACATAATTTCTCCTGTAGCTCGATATACAACCATTCATTCTATAGTTACCCTTGCTACATGTCAAGGATGGAATCTTCATCATATGGATGTAAAGACAACTATCCTTCATGGTATGTTATAGGAAGATGTATATGTTGAAAAACCTCAAGGATTCAAAGTGGAAGACCGAAGAACATATGTTTGCAGGTTGAAGAAGTCATTGTATGGTTTGAACCAAGCTCCCCAAGCTTGGTATGCACATATTAACAGTTACTTAGAGAAGCTCCAATTCACAAGACGTAATGTCAATCCCAACCTCTATTTCAAGGTAGTCCAAGGTATGTCATTGATTTTGGTTTTATATGTTGAAAATATATTTTTGATCGGTAGTGAGCATCTGATGATTGAATGCAAGAGGAAGTTAGCCTCTGAATTTTAAATGATAAACCTTGGTCTCATGTACTACTTTTTGGGTCTCGAAGTGTGGAAGAAGTCTAGTGACTTTTTTCTTTCATAAGGAAAATACATTGCAAAGTTGCTTGAAAGAACGTAAATCTATGGTCAGTCCAATGGAAATGAACTTTAATAAATTATGTGGAGATGCTGCAGGACTAGACTTGGAAAATCTGTATCAGTAAAAAAAATTGATTAGGCCTCTAATATTCCTTGTGAACACTCATCCATATATATGCTATGCAGTAAAAATTTTGAGTCAATTCATGACCAAACCCCATCACCCACATTGGATAGCTACTAAACACATATTGATATGTTTACATGGGTCGATTACACTTGGCCTACGGTATTATTTAGGAAATGTTCAACTTTATGGTTACACTTATGTTGATTGGGCAAGTAACGTTATCAACAAAAAGAGTACATCTGGATTCTTCTTTAGCTTTGGAACTGCCATGATATCCTAGATGAGTAGGAAACAAAACTCTGTAGCATTTAGCACAGTCAAATCAAGATATATTGCTTCCAACATTGCTAGCTATGAAGGAGTCTGGTTGAGAAAGCTCTTTGGAGAGCTACTTGAATAGGCCTTGGATTCTACAACGATATATTGTGACCAAAAAAGTGGGATCCGTTTCATAGAAAATCTTGTGTTTCATGATAACTCCAAGCATATTGAGATTCGATATCACTTCATTTGAGATATGATACAGAGAGGAGATTTCAAGCTCCATTACATATTGACAGATGAACAAATTTTTGACATTCTCAGTAAGGAATTACCTAAAGGAAAGTTCATGGTCTTCAGAGAGAAACTTGGACTAATGGATGTGGCCCCTCCAGATAAGGGGAAACGTTGATAAAAAACACTGAGCCAAAACTTTCCCCCTGTTTGGGCTCCTAGGGTGAGGAATTGAGGGAAAATGACTCATGTGGTTGAGGGAACTCTAGACAGTAGGGGACTCCCCTATTTGTTACCCATAGGGTTGAGGGTTTTACTCCCCTGTCTGGCCTTTGTAGAGCATACCCCAGTTGGCATCATACCCAAAAGCAAGGCTTGTTGGGAATTTTACTCCTCATTTGGCCAATGAGTTGAGGGTGCGCATGGGGTGTACAATCCAAGACGATTATGATACAAGTGTTCCACCACATGACTTCTAGGGATATCGGTAGGTAATAAGATTCTAGGTTGAGGGTAAAGCTCCCCGTTGAAATCTCGGGTTGAGGGTAGAACTCCCCCATGAGATTCCAGGGTTGGGGGTTTAATCCCCTGTATGATGAGTTATCCTACTGCTAGATAAGTGTGAAAACCATTTCTCCCCAATTCTTCTTCTAGATCCGAGAAAGTTTGAGGAGATAGAGTTGAGTAGAGACAGTCTTAACAGGTTGATCAACTGACAGATATTGAAAGCTGGAATTCTTCCTAGTTGAGAGGGAGTGTTAATTCTTGCAACTAAGGTCAAATTCCACATTTGAGAAATCTTATGATTAAGATAATATGTGCATTGAATTCCTCTTTTGAAGAGGACCAAAATTGACCTAAAGATCACTTGATTCGGTCAAGCGGAAGTTAAGTTTTAAATTATTTTATTAATTCATTCATTATGGAATGGGTCAACTCTAACCACATGAGTAACTGGTTGGGTCAATCGTAACCCCAAGTAGAAACTCAAGAAAAACTATAAAAGGAAGAGACCTCAAGCTCATTTGGACACACTCAATCAAGACATGTTTTGTTCTTCTTTTTTGTTTCCGCTTGCACAAGTTCATCGACAGAAGTTCTATTGGGTCTAAAAGTATAGGTGTAAGGTTCACTTTGGGTTTGGGTAATCCATATCTTGGTCGCTATCATAGATCGAAAGTTTTTCATCCACAGTCGCAGGCAAAAAGTGATAAAGAGAATGAATTTGGCTCTCCGGTCACACGGACATAGCTTAGAGGGAGCGACTCTCATTCTGACGGGTTCAATCCATGGTAATTCACACCACGAAGCCTTGGGAGTGACTCTGATAGTGAATTCGCTAGCACAGCTCATCCAGAGAGAAACTCTAGCCCTTCTGGATGCTCGCACAGATCCTTAAGTGTGAAACTATGGGTTTTTGCAGTCTGGGGATGAGGTCACATGAACAGTGACCTCCTGAAAGTGACTGTGCAGTTAGAGTCACACACATACAACCCTCATGAGAGCCACACTGAAGTTTAAGTTTCCTGCACATAGTGTTTATGAGGGTTACCCAGTCCAAATCTATGTTTTTGGCATCTCGGCTTTAGTTATCTCCAGTGATCCATCATATCTAATTTTGTCTGTTGTTATTATAGATCGGTAGATCTATAGATCTGATCTATTGTTTTTCATTTCAAATTATATGTATTGGGCTCATTATACTCTCTGTTGTAAAATTTTCATGATGATCTACTAAAGAGAAAGATTTGAAAGGGTTTCCCCCTAGTGGGGTTTTCCCCTAGTCTTGGACCAATATGTTGTCTCTTATGGTCGTGTTTTTGTCTTCTCTATCACTACATATGTTATTATTTCTTCATTTCATTTATGATTGATTATGCTGCTAACAAATTGGATGCATTGTTAATGAAAAGATAAATTGGGCTAAAGTAACTGATACAACATTGAAAAAAATCTAAAAGTTTAACACCTCTTACCCTCAATAATATGCCTTCATGACTTTTCATGTCCCCTTTTTAGATCAAAAGAAAATATTGCCATTTCCACTTTTCAAAATCAATTTGAGCCTCAAAAACTACTCATTAAACATTATAAAAATTAATAGCTCAACAAAATGACCCTAATGGGTCAACAAAAGGTACATTTTTTATCCACTATCTATAGAATGAACTTCCTGGTGCATATTTAATAGAATGTGTCCCACCATTTTGACATAATACACTATTTAGGTTCGACAAAACTCCCATGTTTATGCACTAGTTCCAAACACCAAAAAAAATATTTTCACCTCAAACTTGAACAAATTTCCACCATAGAGCCAAACAAACTTGACACTAACTTGGCTATGCCCTTTGTTCACATAGCTAGGCCCTGAAAAATATGTGTGTGTGTGTGTATGTGTGTGATATCAAACCACAAACCACAAAAACAAATATCGAGCTCAATCAAGACACCATATAACTCTAATGCCACTTCAAAACCATGAAGCCATACATATATTGTTTCACATGTGTCGAATGATTTTTTTTGGTATTACTCCATTTACATACAAGAACACTCATATATATATGAAGGGGAGGGGAAGGGGCTTACAAGGCCGACTCGTGCCATTAATCATTAATAGAGTTGACCAATATGACCAGATCATTTGATTGAAAATCAACAATTCTCATGTGATTGCGCCATATGCCCTATTCCTAAGTGTCCATATTCAACTGATCGCTCATGTTAGCATGACATCATTGTGCCATGTGGCACCCTTTGGGTTCTACAATGTGTCACCCAAAATTGGCCCCGTTGGGCACTAAAAAGTGTTTGTTTGACATTTCATGTGTCCACATCATCAGGGTGACAAGTTACCCATTGTGCCACATCATTCATGCCATGTGTATGGGTTATACTATGTATTGTGTAGATGATGTGTCTGTTTGTTATTCATCCATGTAAAAAATTCATCCCACTATGTCAAAACATAAATTACATCAGATCTGCCACATTAAACATGACATCAAACATGGAATGTGAAACACATATTATATTGGACATGCCATGTAAATGTATATCACACAAAATCTGTAGATCTACCATGACAATGAACCCACCACATGAAATGCTAGACCTGTCACATATATATGTTATTGTTGCTTAACAATATGTACTGCCCCTTTTTGTATTTCATAAGCCATATGGAATGTTGGTCACACCCTCACCATTTCCATATGGAAATATAATAAAACCTAACCAAATCCTTGAGTTAAAGCTCATTCATGTTTAAACAAACACCACCCCTAATCACTCGAAGTAGATTGATCTACTGACAAAGATGCACATTGGTTAATGAATTTGGGTTTTGACCCTTTTTTATCCATTATGAACTTACTTATTTTCAAAGTGGTGTTACTCCCTATCCGATGCGAGTTTGACCAAGTGTCACATATCAACAAAAGTCTCTTAGAGTGCACTATCCAACCAAACCATATTGCAAACTTGTTTGATCGAAATAACTCTAACAAATGCTTAATAATATTTAAACTATCATAATGTTCAATGATCTAGATTTTCTTCTTATTTCGGTGGGCCTTGACCAAGTGTAGTATATTGTAGGAAAGCTCTTGGAGAAAACTAACCAACTACACCTTCTATATAATCATTTCATCGTCATAACTTCAACAAATTCTCAATAATATTGAGGATAGCATACCTCCTTTGACATCAATGACATTGATTGTCATCAATGACAACACTTCCTAAGACATTTATAAAAAATTTTAAATTTAAAAACAATTATTTTTCAAACTCTTTTATTCATAGATTATGATAAAATTGCCAAAAGCTAGAGGAATTATACCATGCCATAATAATATCATTAGGATTTTCACCAAAAGGGTGCAAATACATGTCCATAGAAGTCTAGATGAATGTAGAGTGGCGTAGAGGTAGCATTGTAGAAAACAAGGACATCGACATGTCACGCATGAGGAATTAGGAGACTAAAGTATTGGTAAAGTAGATCTTTCCAAGTGGGTGAAAGTCCATTATAGAATCCACAATATATCAGATTGTTGTCACTGAAATCATAACTACAGTAGAAGGAATATTCGAGGATAGATCATTGTGATATTCTACCATCTTCTTTGAAAAACATCCTGGAGATTATGATTAGAAGTTGTTTTGATCGGGGAGAAAAAAAAATGATAAACACACATTTCATAGGGTTCTCAAAATCCTTAACAAATTGAATTGATTTCCTTCTCTCCTACAATTTAAGGAATCCCCTAGTATTTTGATCATGTTATGACTTTGGATGGGCAACAAGTGGATTACATTGTAGTATGAATTTGTGGCTTTAGGACAACGTGAATGCCTCACAAAATGCTTCATTAAGAGATGATCTATTTCTGATAGAATATGGAATGGAGCCATACAATATGTTGTTTGGCATGATCAAAATAGTCATAGTTTTCCATTTTGCTTGGAAAATAAGAGAAATGTTGCCATATTTTTTATTACTTCCCAAACAAAAAAGCTCCATGGAAGGGAGTTGAGAAAATAAGACCACCAATCATGGAGTGTAGATTCCATGGTCATGGTGATCATGTGAGGTCGTTGCATGTATAGGGTTTTACAAGGGTTCTTGTCCTTTATGTGGCTCGAGACTTTCTCCATCACATTGAATGATTCCACTCATTCTACTAAGAATTCCCAACTCAACTTCATATGGGAAATGTGTAAGCTCAAATGAATGTCAACAACAGCCTTTGTTATCTTCATGGCTATTCCGATCAGGTGAATTTTAACTCCATTCCATTTTGTTTTCCCTATACTCCTACTACATAGATTGTATCATATCCATTTATGTATTGATATTGTGGAGGGAAACAAGCCCAAGAAGTTTGGGTGTGTGAAATTAAATACACAGTATATTATATTATTATAGGTTATTAGGGTTTCAGATGAACAAACCTACCAATTTGAAGACCATGCTTTCCACAATTTCATCTTTTTCACTCCCCAAAGCTTCCAATTTGGTCCCTTCTCTCTTCATTCATGCTCGGGCTTGATCCAATTCCTTGTATCTTCTAAGGAATCTTAGGCTTATCTTGGCATTCACGCATCCCTATATGAAACCCTTTGTGGGAGGCACTCTGATCTTGCCTTGACAAGGAGCCCAGGGGAATATTCTCGTGGTCACATGCACTTTCGTGTTTATGTAGGAAACAAATTCAATGAAAGTTATAAAGAGATAGAAGGAGAATAAGAACATGATGAGGAAGAGAAACAAAAATAGGTCATTTTAGTGTTTGAAAATAAGCTCCAACATCATCTCACAACCAAGGATATCTTGGGTGTATACACAAGTGGA
Source organism: Pinus taeda (assembly GCA_000404065.3). Lineage (NCBI taxonomy): Eukaryota > Viridiplantae > Streptophyta > Pinopsida > Pinales > Pinaceae > Pinus > Pinus taeda. Next base: position 118,323 of record APFE031208797.1, read on the forward strand.
GAAATTCATATTATCTTGGGGCCTATGTTCGTAGGCAAGATAACTTCCCTTATTTGTAAAATGCGAGAAGATGTTGAGATGGGAAGAAAAGTGGTGCTTGTGAACTTTGACAAAGATACAAGATATGGGTTGAAATCAGTTGTCTCTCATGATGGCATAAAAATGACTTGTTAGGTTGTTGCATATATTGCATCTTTCAAGGGAAAATTAGGAGAGGAGGCTTACAAGAAGGTAGATTTGATTGACATTGATGAAGCAAAGTTCTTTCGAAGGCTTGTATATATTTTTTTCTAGTAGCAATTAATAAAGATACAAAAATTGTCATTCTTGCTGGGCTTGATGGGGATTATTTGAGGAATATCTTTGGATCAACTCTTGAAATGATACCCATAGTTGATTTTGTGGTTAAATTAAAATCACACTATGAGTTGTGTGGTAACAAAACATCATCTACATTTCTTAAAATGGGAGAAATAAAAATTGAAGTTGTTGGTGGTGCAGATATTTACATCCCAGTGTGTCAGCCACATTATGTAAATGGAGAAAATGTTATTGATACAATGAGGGTTGTGCTAGAATCCCCGAAGGTCAATTTGATACTTGTGCACAAGAAACCACAACATTCGGATAATTATTTCATAATTTTGTGTATAAACCTATTTTCATTACTTGTGGGATATACTCATTTCCTTCACTAAATGTAAAAAATTGTCTTGTCATAATTAAGTAAAATAGGGGTGGTTTATTGGTTAGTATTACTTAGGCAAGGAAACGTTTGACTACCTAGGGGATCTCTGGAAAACATGGTAAAATTAATTGGTTAGTTCAGCCTCATAATATGTGAGATTTATGTTTGCATTTATTTTTGGTCATGTCGGTGATTCTAAGTTGCTTTCAATGTGTATTTTATGCTCTGTGGATCTGGTTACAAGAAACTCTAGGTAGCCATTGATTTTCCAAGCCATTATTATGTTGTCTCATTTTTTTAAAAAGTAAACTGAGAGAGGCACTCGAATGGAAGAGATCTAATGAGGTTTGCATGGGAGATCTTTAGACAGACTAAACTAGTCATATTCCCTAACCATGTAGGGATTTCAAAGTGAAAATTGTTTTGATCCAAATGAAGATCCTCTACGGATGTAAGATTATGCAAACAGGTGGGAAGCAAACCATTCATCCTGCAATTTTCCATTGAAATATATGTGAGCTGAGAAAGATGACTTAGTTTTTGTCCCCATGAGTTGGATGTTGTTGAAAAATTGATTCTGTGAAGGTGAAGGTGTTTCAACGTCGTAAGATTTAGGAGTGAGGAAGTTCGTGACTTGTCAATGCCTTGGAAGAAGAGAGATCAAGGAGTCCCAAGTCTGACATATTTCCAAGATGAGCTGAAATAATGTGAGAAAATCCCATTGTGGATAGGTAAAGGGATTGCAATGTTTTCAACACTCCCAACTCCCACGGAATAGGTTGTCATGTAAAATTATTGAAGGAAACATTTAAATTTGTAAACTCTTCAACTCAACTAGTGTTGCACGATGGAGGGAACCACTTAAACTGTGATTATTTAAATTTTCAAAATAGCATGGTTAGTCATTCTATCACGAGAGACACCTTCCCAGTGGCAAGAACTTAATGAAGTATCCCATGAAGAATTCACATTTTCCGAGAGAATTCTTGAGAGAATTGGTCAGAGGGAAGTGACACTATTGAGATTCATGACACATGTTGAGGTCAATGATTCTCAACAGTTTCGCCAACAAAAACTTCATAATATAATGCCTGTTGGTATAAATATATGCGGTGCCCTAGAAGTGGATCATATGGGTTAGAGACCTTCCAATCTTAGGTAATGTGGAATGTTAGAGAAATATTATGAACAACTATTTTACATGTCAATATGTTATTTCATGCGCATTTCCATAATTCTTTTCCCCCACCATAAAAATGAACAAATATTTAAAGGTGAAAATTCAACAAACACAAATATGGCCCTTTTAGTGCCCTTTATCCCTCTCTTTTCCCTTAGCATTTTTATGTTGAAAAAAATCACAAGCCCACAACTCATGAAACACTACATACCTTAATTTTTTATTCTTCATAGAAATACCCAGTAGGATGATCAAGATCAGAAAGGGAACAAACGAAATTACTACAGTGTGTAAAGCGTCACTTCCAAGACCTGCTTTTTCCTTCTGTGTGTGAGAGAGAGTGACAGAAAGAGAGATTGAGAGTACTTGTAATCATAATTGACTTTTCTAGATGTGGCAAGGTTGGCTCTAGTTGAGGAAGATCGAAAAAAAAATCAATCTTAAAGTTACATTTTCAAATAGTGCATCAAAGTTGTTAATCATGTGTGATGCGGAAGTGGCCCTGATGATCTTATTCAGTAGAGCCAAACTCTATGAGTTCTCTAGTTCCAGGTAGTTTCCTAACTACCTACCGATATCCTATAATTACAATGGACACACACAATCTCTCAATCTCTTTATATAGCGTCATGCCATAAATATCAGTCAAGGCAAATGTATTATACAAATTCGTTTTAAATGAAAGATGCCAGTTCATAGTTTGGCCAAAGGTATGTGTTATGATCTTGACCTGCAAAAAATTCCAGAATACCAAATATGTGAAGAAATACAACCCAGAACACAAAATAAAATGAGAAAAATAGCAAATATTTTATTATTCAAAGATGAAAGCAATGTTCACTTGCCTCTTCAAGGGGTCAACCTCCAGCAGAGTAGAGCTCGATTACAAAATTAGACTCTATGATCTTTCCCTTCTAACTACGACTATTTATAGCTAAATGACCTTCAAAATCCTAGGACTAGTGGTCCTTTGCATAACAAGGGTTAACAACTTTATTTATTAAGTATGCCCCCTTGAAACTAACTATGGTCCCATTCTTAAATATACGCCAACCACTTACAATTATTAATATGGGCTTTATTGACTCCTTAAATAAATATGATTATGACTTGACACTATTGGGTTTATTACATAAACAAAGGGGTTAAGGTTGGACCCTAACATGCGCTCCATCATCAAAAGCAGCCTTTTCCTTAAGGCTAAAGCACCGGAAACTGCTGAAGAATAGTGGTTAGTTCCCAGGTCACATCTTCTAGAGAGGTGTCTTTCCACTTGACGAGGACTTCCTTGATCATGCGACCACGCAAATGTTGTTCTAGAGTATCAAGGACCTATTCATGTTGGAGCCAGAGTGAACCTTCTTTACCCAATTCAGGTAGACTAGTTTGAATTCTACAATTGTTCCTGACCATGTTCTTGAGGCATGATACATGGAAGACTGGATGGATTTTTGAAGTTGGTGGCAAGGCCAACTTGTAGGTTACTGCTCAAATGCATTGAATTATTTGATAAGGTTCGTAGAATTTCAGAGCTAATTTTTGGCAGCCCTTTTCTTTGATCGATGCTTTCCTATATAGTTGCAACCATGAGAATACCTGATCCCCTTCTTGAAATTTGTGCTCTGAATGATGCTAGTCTACCTGTTGCTTCATTCGATTATGAGCTTGATGGAGATTATCTTTGAGACAAGCTATCATGGTGGCATGATTCTATAGGAGTTGATCAACTGCTTTTACCTTAGAGAATCCAGGGATATAAGAAATAGGTGAAGGTGGGAGTTGGTCATACATTGCATCATATGGAGTTGTCTTGGTGGATTCATGATACTTAGTATTATACCACCATTTGGCTAAAGGTAGCCATTGTACCCATTGATGCTGTTTTTCTGAAGTGAAGCACCTTATGTATGTCTCCAAACATTTGTTGATTGCTTCAGTTTCACCATCAATTTGGGGATGATAGGTAGTACATAGTTGGAGTTGGGTGCCTTGTAGCTTGAAAAGTTCTTGACAAAATTTGCCAGTGAAAGTAGGGTCACAATCAGACACAATGGAAGTTGGCATGCCATGCAGTTTGAAGATCTGGTCCATGAAATCTTGAACCACCAAAGTGGGGGTAAATGGGTGGGGAAGAACGCAAAAATGAGCATATTTAGAAATTTTGTCCAGAACAACCATGACGACTAATTTGTTGCCCAAATTTGGTATACTAGTAATGAAATCCATAGAAACATCTGTCCAGATGGAGAAAGGGATTGGAAATGGTTGTAAGGTTCCTGGTAACTTATCTATTTCTCCTTTGTGGCATTGACACACATCACATTTTGCTAGAAAGGTAAGAATGTCATTTTTCATGCCCATCCAAAATAAAGAACGATGAGTGCCAGCATAATTCTTGTGAAATCCTGCATGCTCGACAATGGGGGATGAGTACAACTCTGCCAAAATCTGAGTTTTGAGGGTGGATGTTGGTGATATCACTACTCGATCCTTGTAGCAAAATGTCTCATCCTTCCAAGAGTAGCCAACTGAGGAATTAGGATCTACTCTCAATTTATTAATGAGTTGGGGGAGAGAGGGGTGTGAAAACCATTTCTTGAGGTCATCTTTAATCCAATCTGGTATGGGAAGAGGGATTGATAGCAGTGTGATTTCATCCTCAAATTGGCAGGATAAAGCATCCACTACTACATTTTCATGCCCATTGTTGTAAATTATCTCATAATCATATCCCAACATTTTGGCGACCCATTTTTTTTGTTGTGGTGATGAAAGACGTTGCTCCAAAAAATACTTGATGGTTTAATAGTTTGTGTGGATTTGGAAACATCATCCCAATAAGTATGGTCGCTAGGTATCTACTGCATGTAAGATGGCCATCATCTCCTTCTCATAGGTAGATTGTCCCAAATGTTTCTGACTCAGTTATTGGCCGGTGAAAGCTAAGGGTTGACCTTCCTACATTAGGAAAACACCAATATGAGTACCTAAAGCATCACATTCAATCACAAAATATTTGGTGAACTCAGGTAGTGCCAATACTGGAGTGGAACACATGTTATGTTTGAGAGCCAAAAACACTTGTTGTGCTGCATCAGTTCAATTGTTCCTTGAATGAATCCAACGTTTTGTCAAGGTTCTCGATCTTCTCATTCGCCATGACCTGAGCTTTGGTTTCTACAATGCATAGATCTTGGTTACTTGAAGTCACTCTTAAAAAAAATGGGAGTACCCAAAAATTGAGGCTAACCAGTGAATGGTACCACTGCGATTAGCTCATCATCTTGAATATTATGGTCCAAGTCTCTCGTAATCGTTTTTTTTTTTTAACTCCTCATGGATCAATACTGTAGTGGCTAAATTCCAGAAAACTTGATCGTACTCAATGTCCTGGAAAAATTGGCCCAGACTATAACAACCACAAGGCTCACTGTGTAGAGAGTCAAATCTGCCTGCAAAACCCCAACTGTTGAATGTGTGTTGTACTGTGACAATAGAACCCTAACTGCTAGATTTGATTAGTGCAGTGGCGACAAAACCCCAATTGCTAGATCCGAATTGAACTACTGTGGTAGAACCCCAACTCGTGGATCTGATCTGGTAGACAAGATAATGGCTGATCTTGAGAGAGCCAAGGGAACTATGGTCACAAAGGGGTGTTAGGTGCTACAGATCGCAATATACATAAGAGTCCATGAATAGTACTCGGCCCAATCTTTCAGGTCACTAACTAAGGAGGATGAACCGTACCCTTAGCTGTACTACCCGACTACCCTATCATACGTGCGAATAATATCCTCAAGTGTTGTTCTTAGTGTACTGTAGCAACAAGATGATTGATGTCTTATCTATGGCGAGGTCTTAGGTGAGCCTTGGGGGCTTCCTATATACCCAGTTCTGTCTAATGTGCTACTACTTGAAGGGGTACCCGTAGGGGTTACAAGGGAGTCCAACAAGCATGACCACCTCTTGTATTTCGAGCTTGCATGCCTCTCCAAGTCCATAGATTTATGTGTTGAATGAAAGATCCCATGGTTTAAAGATGTTGGAACACGTCTCTAGCCTAAATTTTTTTTTGCAAAACTAGAGGTACCACTGGCCCTGGAAAGTGCTCTGATACCACTTCTTATGCTCTTGACCTGTGAGAAATTCCGAAGAAATACAACCCAAAATAAAAAATAAAATAAGAAAAACAACAAGTATTTTATTATTTAGAGATGAAAGAAATATTCACTTGCCTCTTCGAGGGGGCAACCTCTAGCAGAGCAGAGCTCGATTAAAAATAAGACTTGATGATCTTTCCCTTCTAACTATGACTAGTTATAGCTAAATAACCTTCAACGACCTAACAACTAGTGGTCCTTTGCATAACAAGGGTTAACAACTTTACTTATTAATTATGGCGTGTTGCAACTAACTGTGGTCCCATTCTTAAATGTGGGTCAACCACTTACAATTATTATTAGGGGCGTTATTGACTCCCTAACTAACTATGACTATGACTCAATGCAATTGGGTTTATTACATAAATAAAGGGGTTAGGGTTGGACGCTAACAGTATGTCAAGGTTTCATGAGCATGAATGTTGAATATGAATTTTTGATAGATTCATCTTAAATGGGAGATGTCAGTTCATAGTTCTGTCAAAGGTATGTCAAGGTTTCATGAGCATGAACATTAGATATGATATTTTGATAGATTTGTCTTAAATAGGACATGTCACTTGATAGTTCGATCAAAGGCATGTCAAGTTTTCATGAGCATGAACATTGCATATGAAATGTTAACGTACCTTTGGTGGAATGATGAACTTGAGGGATCGTACCTGATGTTAGAAAATAGAGAGAGATCAAAGAGAAATTACAAACAACACAAAACAAATCCTCATTAATGATAACATAAATAAATGGCATATATAAGAATTAGATGACCATTTCTAGATGATAAGATCTTGAGAAGGTGGATCTATGTCTCATAGACAACTCATAGACATAGTGAAATAACTACTTCTACAATCACACCTAGAGACTCACAATGACAACTCACAAAAACAAATGGAAGCATTACTTCCAACAACCTCCCTTAATGCTTACATGGAAAATATATGATAAAACAAGAATAATCATTTTCTAACTGGTCTTAATCAACACTCACAGCCACTGTAGAATCTCACAAGCACTATTATCACCAAGAAATTGATCATCTAGCCTAATTTACTAGATGGATCGAAGTACACCGTGTAAAGCCAATTTTACCATAATAAAATTGCTTTTGCTGTGAGATATTACTTAATAAACAACCTTTGTTAAGTAATTTATAGTTAAACCCATGAAGAATAATTAAATAAATCACTATTTATTTGATTTTCTTCTAGGAATAATTAATTAAACCATTGTTTAATTATTATTCCTTGTCATACTTGACCCAATCATGAAAAAAAATAGATAAATCATTAATTATCTTATTTTTCTACAAGAATAATTAATTAA
>APFE031208797.1:125868-158373 GCA_000404065.3 Pinus taeda
CATTTATTTATTTATTATTTCTAAATAAAAGTTTAAATACTTTTTCCCACCTAACCAAATATAATAAAATATTCCAAGAGGTTATTCCAAGAATGTGATCAATAATATTTTATTATTGCTCATTACTTGAAGATAAATCAATATTTTGTTACAAATATAATAGTTTTCCATTCATTTCTTGCTTTTAATTATTTTCATTGTTGCACTCATTGTTGTAACTCTGATTATTCTCATTGTCGCACACCATATTTTTGTTGGGTTTATGCATTATAGAGGAGAGACTCTACACAAGCTGAAGATGTTTGAGGGTAGCCAAGAACCCATCCCATAGAGGGGGACTGGTAACATCTATTTGTTCCCTTCACAGGTGTTATAATAAAATTATTCTTTGTATATCAGGTTTCCACTGGATGATGGGAGTTATTACTCTTTCTTTTTGTTGTTTAACTATGATTGTGACATAGATCCAGACTTTGGTAGGTTTTGCTTCTATCAGTTGAAGCAGATATGCAATGTTTAGTAGCCATTTATATTGCTGATATTGTTTTTCATCCACAATCTTAAGTGGGTTCTTTTCGTACATCTTTGAGAAGAAAACACTACAACAAAATTGGCGACTCCACTAGGTGTATACTTCAGATCAAGAAACCTGGGTGAGCTTCGATTTTCAGCTTAGGGTTTCTTCTTTTTTCAATTCTCTTAATGTTTCCTAGTTTTTTAACCCTAGATCTGTTAAATTTTTTAATTCTACAAGCTTTTTGGTCTTTTCCACAAGTCACAGGAACCAGCCGCGACAAAGGCGACACTTTTTTCCGAGATTTGCAAGCTGAGATCCACGAAGCAGAAATCGAAGTTTTTGGCCCCAAAGTGTGATCTAGAGGCTAGAGTGCACTTATCAGCCCCAAAAGTGTGATCTGGAGGCCACAACACACCTATCAACCCAAAAAGTGTGATCTCTATATGAAAACAGGTCAGTACCTACGATTTCTGGGTTTTAGGGTTTTTTTGAGATATGATTCTCGGTTTTGCAGAGAGCTGTCTGCTAGGTTGTTCTACCTCTATCTCATCCTGCTTAGGCCTTGATCGACTTTGATTTACTTGTCGAAGTCAAATTTAGCCTCCCCTACGGCTTCTAGTACGCTTCCACCTTTCTAAGAGGAGTTTAGTTGAGTGAGTAGTCTGAATTTCTACACCACTTTCAGCCACATTTTCCAGATCTGTACCCTTCTATTTTATATCTATTAAGATAGGTTTTTACCATCCATAGTTTCACATTTAAAATTGTTTGTTCATTTGCCTTAGGGTCCCATTGGTTGCCCTAGGTGTTTCACCCATCTCCCTATCTTTTTGTAACGATCTTCCCCTCTGGGTTTTCATTGTTGTTGCACCACCTTCCAGCAACTTAGTGTCACTTGATCCTAGCCACACCAAAATTTAGATCCCTTGACTGTTTCAATGTATTTTCCATCAATTTAGCCACCAACCAACCCGGTGTTTGCAAACCCAGTTTGGGTGGGTTTTAATTAATTATTTTTCTGTCCATTTTTTGTTATTAATTTCAGTTTAATTTCAGCAATATTTTTTTTTACAAACATGATCTAGGCTTAATCAATTCATACACTTGCACACACAAGGACACCTTAAGTGAAGGGCGCTTGGTTTACACTGCCAAGCCAAGACTTAACATAATAAATGTATCTCCCATCATTGACACAAAGGCATACTGTTGATCTCCCTTCACCATTTCCGTGTCACGTGTGTCCTACCACCATTACGCCACCAAGGCATTTGTCACAGAGACTATTAGGCCTTCACCCCCAGTATCCACTTGGGCATATTACCCCTCCCCGCCGGGTTCGAGTTCATAGCCCTATGAGTCCCCATACTAGTTCTTCTCCTAGTTTTTCTGATTCCCCAATTGATTCCGAGCCTCCTTCACCGCATATCATCAGCATGTCTAGACCCACACCTGGTTCAGGAACCCAACCTAGTGTTGGCTCCGGTTCTATACTAGTGGTCACATCAAGTGGAAGAGTCACAAGAACATTCTGGCATCCCTCAATCTCACCTTTATTGCTAGGTTTTGTCTACCATATTTTAACTAGTTGATAAATGACCCCATACACCATGATAATGGTTGGCCCTCTATGCTGAGCAAGGTTCCCTTAGACATCCCGAATTTTGAGGGTAATGCTGGAGAGGATCCTACCAACCATGTCTGATCCTTCCACATGTGGTGTTCGTTCAACTCCATAACCAATGACTACATTCGTCTTCAGCTATTCCAATGCACCTCATTAGAGACGCTGAAAAATGGTATGTAGACCATCCCTCCGCATCTCATTCCATTTCCGCGACGCTTACTAAAGCGTTCCTCTCATATTTCCAGTTACCTCTTTGATACGACAATAGTACAGAGCTATTGACCTCATTTCGCCAGTCCTCCGCCACTCACCTATCCAACCATGTTCAAGAGTGGCATCAAAGGAGGAGCACATGTCATGCCCCGCCCTTCGAAGACCATGTCTACCTAGATTGGTTTCTTAGGAGCCTTTTAGTACCCATTGGAAAATATGTCACTTCCCATTTTCCTAAGACCAAGGAAGAAGCTCTCCAAACTGCTTTGAGATATGACCTTATTTCTGTGCAATCTAATTATTTCTATACCGTCATTCCAAACCTCCCTCATCCTAGAAGTGCCAATGCACCGGGGGCATCTCGCATCACCGACGGTATCAAAGTTATGGCTATCTACACGAGGGCACCAGTTCCTCTAACACTCATTCCCCTCCTACTAGTAACATGATTTCAAGGCCCCAACCTGACTACCAAACCATTGCTCCTCCTTACGCACAGCCTAATGCTCCGGCTCCTCAAGAATTAGCTCCACTACCTCCCATGTATCCTCATCCCCAACAGCCACTACCCCCTTAGGGTGAGGTGTTTTCATAGCAGAGTGCAACCAATCCCCAAAATTTGAAGAAAAATAATAAGCGGAAAGGTAACAAGGGTAACCATGGTAATCAAGGTAACTAGCCTAGTGAACCCCAAGGGAACCATCCTAACACCAACAACCAGCAATAGGGCAGCCAACCCAAGCAGAACAAGGCTATTCGTACGAACAAGCCTTGCGCGTGTTGTGGTGTACATGGCCATTATACACATGAGTGTCCTCTCTTACTCTAGATGTGCCAAATGTGGGAAGGTCAAGCAAATTCTAGAGGTCAGCAATAGCCTGTGAATCCTAGGCCATATCAACTGGTAGTGCTCACAAATCCTTTCCCTTAGCAAGGATGCATTGTTTCTCAACCTCAGCCAAGTCAAGTAGCCCACCCCCGAACCTTCTAGGGATGGTGACTCTAGATCCTTATGATGCACTCTGATGAGGTTAACCCCTCCAATATCAACCTACAAACTCAGTCACATTAATATGACAAGCCCTTGACTTCATCTTCTACTGACTCCAAAACCAAAGTATCTTTTGAGCCTCTTACAACATTAAATGGTCCTTTACGGATCCCCCAACCTAAATTTGAGGCCATTCCTAAGATCCCAAAGGGACCATTATGTCGTAATACAACTTCTAATAGAGTTGTCCATACATACAGTATAGTAGACGACTTGGCACAATCACCTATTTCCATGTCGATGCTGGAAGTCCTCCAGTCATGCCCATATAAAAAGAAATCTCTACTACCGTCCTTGGGTGCAGTCGATCCTTCCAATGATGATCTAATTATCTTCCTGGTTGATACATCAGAGTAGCCCCCATTGCCTTCATCTGTTTCTTTCCAGATACTAGTTAGACTATGTAATTCCATAATGTCTTGATGCATTATTGACAAAGGTGCATCCACCTATGTGATGTTCGATGTTGTTTGGAAACAAACTAAGTCACCTGAGTTGTCCCCCTCCACCATCACCTTGTGTTCTTGGGATGGACACTCCTATCCCCTTGGAATGTACTGCAACTGTCTAGTGACCCTTGCGAGCAAGACTGTCCATGTCGACATTGAAGTCATTGATGCCCCTTTAGATTACAACATTGTCGTAGGTCAAAGTTACACATATTCCATGTCATTTGTCGCATCTGTGGTGTTTCTCAAGATGTGATTTCTCCATGAAGGGAAGCTCGTTAGCATCGATAAGTTCACTTACTATGTGAGAGCATCCGTGACCTCCCCTGAGTCCATTATCTTGTCAATGTCCATCAAACAGTCTACAACTCCTCCCACCGATGTTTCTCACGAAGTTTACAAACATTCCTCATTATTGGGTGCTTTTCTTGGTCCTCCCCGTCCCATCTCAGAGCCTAGCTCTATGAGTGTTTGCATGTTACAGGTGTCACGGGCTGCCCTTAAGGAGTCTGGTACACCTGATCAACAACCAACTCCTCAACAACCTCCTGCTGCTCTTCTAGCTGGGCCCTCTTGATCCACCCCGTAAGACCTCCTCCATTTGTGGGTGCCTCTCCTATGTTTCCACCAGGAACTCTTCCTCCAGGTCTCAACCATCTAGTAGCTATTCCATCACGACATTACCTTGCAAGCCAGATACCTTTCTTATTCCCCCCTCCTGGAGTTTTCTCTGTCCCTTTCATGGCTTCAGTGGTCCTTCCTAACATGACATTGGGGATCCCAGTATGGTACATGGATCCCCCTATGAACATTTTGCCAAGTCAACCAATACCTTATCAGGCTTTGACCTCGGTACAATCAGTCCCCATGACCCCTGCCTATATTTAAATTCCATCACAACCTCAACAAGAACCAACTTCTATTGTGAAATCATCTGGCTAGGGGGGAAATCTATAAGGAAAGAACCTAAGGACAAGGCTCCCCAAGCTCGTCCAGCCCCTAAGGCCCCAAAGCCGATACTTCGTGTGCTTTGTGTAAATTTTATGGGCATGCCATCAATAATTCTCTTGAGCTTCCTCAATTTAAGCCTTTGGTTCATGATGCGTTCCCTGAGTCAAATATCCTGGAAGTCCATGTTAACTTACTGGTCCCACCTAACAAACTCAAAACACTGTGAACAAACCACCCTTGTGCCCTGCGTTCTTATCATAGTAACTATTCCCATTATTTCCCTCGTCTCAATGACTTTTGCGATTTCCTTAGGATGATTCATGAATACGAGGCCACTCGTAGTGGATCATATACTCATCTACCCATGAATTCTGGTACCACTAGTCAACCAGAACAGGGAGACTCTGGCCCCAATATTGTGATCCCTCCCTTCGATGTTGAGATGACAGACACCACAGACCACATCCTTTACTTGCCATCATCCTTGAGTTCCTCATAGGAAAACCTTTCAGAGGTTTCTATGTGTGCTTCTATCGAACCTCTTTCGACAAAATCCCAGGTCTCAACATTTGTAGATCCTTCATCTACTAGCTCATTATCTACCCTTCCAGAGGATGCGTATGTGAACCTTCTTTCTCAGGTTGATGCACCAGGTAATGCTTCAGCATCATGTAGTCAGTTTTCCTCTTTTTCGCCCATCTCTTAGCCTAATGAGGACACCATGGAAGCTATGCCTACCCCTGATTACCCCTACCCTTAAGCAAGGGGGAATTTCTTTAGAAGATTTTGAAGGCCATTTCCTTCCTAATTCTCCCAATGTGCTATACCTGAAGAAATTCCACTCATAGCACAACCCTTTGATTTCCGTGTCTTTATTTCTTCCATGAAGTTCGGTATATTGCATCATCTGATCCGTTGCCTTTTGCACCTTTCAAATGGATCCATCATCCACACTCTATATCAGTCATGTCGACGGTGCTAGTCACTTCTCCCAGAATCTAGCCTTGGTAGCCTGGGCCATTTTTGACCCCTTGCATATGTTAGTCCTTTCCAACGGTGTGTGGATTGTATCTACCACCAATAATTAGGCTGAATATGATGTAGTGATAGTTTTTTGAGTCGATGCCCTCACTCATCGCATCCTTCATCTTCATGTTCATTTGGATTCTTTGCTACTTTTCATGCAGTTGAATGGTGTGTATCATGTGCATAAGCAAGTCCTATTTAGAAAGCATCTATGAGTTAAGCTATTGGTACGTGAATTTGAAACCACTACATTCAGTCATGTGCCTAGAACAAAAAATTACTATGTAGATACCATCACAAATAACTAGATTAGCATTTATGACATGTATACCACAAAAGATAACCATAAACAAAAAAAATGGTGAACCATCATCGTCATGTAAAATGAATAATCATGTTATGTATCATAAAAGTGTTTGGAGCCCTTAACTCTAAATACATTCAGTACGCCCCTAGCATACTGGTGGGTACATAGACGCCTACATCTCCTTTGGAGGATCTCGTGCCAAGTTGGGTCGAGATGCTTGAATCCTTTTTTTGAGCACTAAAAACAGAATGGCACTCCATAAAATCCTCCTACTAGGGGGCATCATTCCCACCTTTTCATACCAGATCAGTCCCCTCCATCACATATGTTTGTGGGAAATATCCCATGCTTGGGGGCATGATGGTTTTCCCCTGGCCATATTCTCAATGGATTAAAGTCTCGACCCAGATCCCACTGGATCTAGTTATGGTCGGCTATCCTCCCATTCCTTGGATAGTTTGTCCTACTGACCTCTCCAGTGAACCATATGCACATCACATATCGTAGACGTTTGATACCATATCTTCAAATACTCTACTCTATATCCACATAGTCCCCATGTTTGACTTAGTGGGTAAGAATGATTCTAGACCTCCTCTAGTAGTTCATTCTCGTTTTCCTCTTCCCTTACTCCTTCATTAGGAACAATATTTCCAAGAAGCATTAAGGCCATCTTTAGACAAGCAAGGCCACCTGCCTAAAAATTGAAGATCCCGATTCCAATGTTTGGTTTTTTTGCTATGATCTCCACAAGATTTAGAGCCTTCCCCACCTCTCAAATTGCAGGGAAAACACTCTTTTATAGGAAAACCCACATTTTTCTATCACACATTGCGACCAGACCGTAGCTCCATTTGACGAACCATCAACACCATTGGAAATATCTCATCGAGCTCTATAATGGGTCTTCCTCAGTTTTTGATGATTTGACACTTCAACAAGAAGTAATTTTTTCAAGAAAGGTCACTTCATCGCCTCTCAAAATCAAATTTCGTCATAAATTGACACTTTTATTTTAAGGTCCACCTCCTCTTAATATTTTTCATACCATATGTCAACTTTCATCATGAGTAACCATCATTTACTCATGTTTTGATGGTCCCCACCAGGCTTAGTCTGTGTGGCAACGTCATCAAGTCACCCTTGTTTAGAGCAGTCGCGATGAGTCACCCTTGCATCCCTGGAGTCTGTTTCATATCCCATTCTATCATGTCATAGTATCCCATCCATATTTGCATATTGTTCATCCTGTCTTGCTCATTTTTGCCTCCAGTCATACTGTTCCCATCCCATCCGGAGTTGAGTTAGTCGCTGCTAAGTCAACCATGCACTTTATGCTTTGATAAGGGAAGTCGTTTGTTCATCCCTCAGTCCTAACTTTTCCGCATTATCCCTGGAGTTAGTCCATCAGTCACATTACTATTTTCCCCCATGCTTTATTTGAGGGTCGTCACTTCCTCATCCATCGTGGACCCTATTCTGTTGACATCAGCTCATTCATTCTAGAAGAATGGCCTAGAGGGAGGTGTATCTCAATTCCAGGTTCCATTCTTGTTCGACGCCTTGGATGGAGCAGAGGGTGTCATTATTTCCATTTGACTTGCTCGTTTCATATTCGTAATCCATAAACTTGATGGTCTAGTGATGCAGCAGATTGTACTAGTGATTAGAAGGTGCGTGTGAGATGTTTCAGACCTCTTGAGGGGGTGGCCCTTCAGGTATTCCCCCACATGCCCGTATGCATACCTATTATGCTACAACGTCCGATGCAGTTCCCCAGAGTTGATGGGCTCAGTTCGTACAGATCCCAGTGTTCATAGCATACATGTCTCCTCTAGATAATCCATTCAGTTTTGCACAACCCTTCCTTGTTCAGCAGGGCTTCTCCTATTGTTCTACCATCCCTCCCACCCATTTTTTCTTAGGGAAGGGGATTTGTATCTCATGTACTCAGATATTATTGTATTCAATCCTAGCTCATGTTTTTCCAGGTGCATTATGTATATGGGACACATTGTATTATTTTCTAGCTCTTTTATGCCAACCTGTCATGTACCATTCAGCGTGTACTTCATTGCTCAGTTTTATATTTCTGGGCGAACAATTATCATTGTACTAAGTTATATCGACGAGTATGGGTATGCCACCCTTGCCTCATTAAGGTCCGCTACCACAACATAAAAGGAGACTTGCATTAGTCTTGTCCCCTCTATCCCTATCCTCTTTCAATTTAGCTTTGTTGGCCTCTCTCTCTGAATCCCTTGCGTTGTCTAGTTATTATGTCTTTACAATGTACTTTGGCCATATATTTTTCTCCTGACACTCGTACGTTGAGGGTCAATCTATTATCACCAAAAAATTGATCATCTAGCCTAATTTACTAGATGGATCGAAGTACACCATGTAATGTCAATTTTACCGTAGTAAAATTGCTTTCACTGTGAGAAACTACTTAATAAGCCACCTTTGTTAAGTAATTTATAGTTAAACCCATGAAAAATAATTAAATAAATCACTATTTATTTGATTTTCTTCTAGTAATAATTAATTGAACCATTGTTTAATTATTATTCCTTGTCATATTTGACCCAATCATGAAAAATAAACAAATAAATCATTAATTATCTTATTTTTCTACAAGAATAATTAATTAATCACTAATTAATTACTATCCTTTGTCAAGTTTGACTAAATCCTTTAGGAATAATTAAATAGATACTTATTTGTTTATTATTTCTTAACTAATTCCTTCAGATGATAAATAAATTATTTATTTATTTATTATTTGTAAATAAAAGTTTAAATACTTTTTCCCTCCTAACCAATTATAATAAAATATTCCAAGTGGTTATTCCAAGAATGGGATTAATAATATTTTATTATTTCACATTATTTGAGCATAACTCAATATTTTGTTATAAATAGAAGGGTTTTCCATTCATTATTCACTTTTGATTATTTTCATTGTTGCACTCATTGTTTTAACTTTGATTATTTTCGTTGTCGCACACCATATTTTTGTTGGGTTTATACATTATAGAGAAGAGAGTCTCCACACAAGTTGAAGATGTTTGAGGATAGCCAAGAACCCATCCCATAGAGGGGGACTGGTAACATCTATTTGTTCCCTTCACGAGTGTTATAATAAAATTATTCTTTGTATATCTGGTTTCCATTGGATGACTGGAGTTATTCCTCTTTCTTTTTGTTGTTTAACTATGATTGTGGCATAGATCTGAACTTTGGCAGGTTTCTTTCTATCAGTTGATGTAGATCTACAATGTTTAGTAGCCATTCATATTGTTGAGATTGTTTTTCATCCATAATCTTAAGTGGGTTCCTTTCGTACATCTTTGAGAAGAAAACACTACAACAAGTACCACTCTTTCACCACCACATCCTCAAGCTATCAATGAACCTCCATTTAAAAAATAAATGCATATGACCATATTTGATGAACTTTGTATAATTGACACTTCTCATTCTCTCGAAGGACAACCTCGATACTAGACCATCCAATGGACAAACTCCCATCTATCAAAATGAAGCAAGCTACACTTTTGACAGTCATATATGTGAATTGTATGTTCTCACTAATCAATCAAGCCTTTGTTTACTATACGTCTCAGTAACCATTGCCTTCTCCTATAGATCCAAAAACTAATGAGAAGTCTGATGAGTAATGGGGAGATTGTCGAATTATGAAATTGGTAGTGCAGTCACCTATATCTTTTGCTGAAGAAGAAGGATGGAGAAGGTGATGGATAGTTTTCGAGAAATCGAGAATAGTGGAGTGGCATTTTAAACACAAAACTGACACATCTTGTACTCGAGTTGCCTTTTTTGGTGTGAGAAAGGAGCCAAATATGAGATTCCTTGCTCGGCTCTCTTCTTTCTGAGATCCACCTTCCCATCTTTGTTTTCTCCCCCTCTATCGACTAAATATTGCATTTAACCACCGTTTTGAATCTCTCTCTTTATCCTTAGTATTCTCACTTGATTCTAATTATTGCGTGTTAAAATCTTCTTCAGTTGCCTCCTCTATATTAACAACATCAGTTGTGTTTCTGCTAATTTGTATCGTGTCCACCTTTAGAGTTGCTGCCTCACCTTGCCCTTCTTGGTACATTGCAGCCATTGATATTCCCTCTTTAAGTTTTGTGAAGAACGAGGTATTAAAAACTTGAAGAGAGTGAGAGACTGATTAAACACAGTGAGTAGATCTACAAATAAAAAAAAAAATTAGTCCCACAAACACTCCACACAACATAATCTCATACCCTAATTTATTTACAGAGGAATAAAATTCAAGAATCTCTCATCTTGCTAGCCTTCCTTGAGGGAGTCAAGCTAGAACAGACTCTAATACCATGTTCGAAAATAGAGAGATAAAAGAGGGATTATGCAAAACATAAAACACACCCTACTTATTGATTACATAAAGCATTTACATATATAATAATTAGATCATCGACTTCTAGATGATAAGATCCAAAGAAGGTGGATGTACGACTCATAGACAACTCACACACATAGGGAAATAACTACTTCTAGAATCACGCTAGAGACTCACAATGACAACTTACAACAACACATGGAAGCATTACTTCTAGCACCCTCCCTTAATGCTTACATGGAAAACATATTACCACAACAAGAATAATCTTTGTCTCACTGGTCTTCATTAGCACTCACACCCACTATGGAATTTTGCAAACATGCTCTTTCACCACCACATCTTTGAGTTGTCACTTGACCTCCATTTAAAACATAAACACCTCTAACCATCTTTGATGAACTTTATTAATTGACACTTCTCGTTCTCCCGAGGGACAACCTAAACACTAGATCATCCTATGGATAAACTCCCATCTATCAAAATGCAGAAAACTACACTTTTTATAGTCATATAGGTTAATTATTTTTCTGTCACAAATCCATCGAGCCTCTGCTTACTATACATCTCATTAACTGTTGCCTTCTCCTGTAAATCCACAAAATGATGAAAACTCTGATGGGTAACGGGAAGATTGTTAAATTCTGGAACTGGTAGTGGAGATGCCTATATCTTTTGCTGAAGAAGAAGGACAGAGAAGGTGATAAACAATTTCCAGGAAATCGAGAATAGTGGAGTGGCATTTTAAACACAGAGCATACATGTCATGTGCTCAAGTTTCCATTTTTGGTGTGAGGAAGGAGCTAGATATGAGATTTCTTCCTCGTCTGTATTATTTCCGAGACCCACTGTTCCATCTCCATTTTCTCCCCCTCCATGGATCAGATGCTGCATTTCACCATTGTTTTGAATCTCTCTTTCTCCACAGACTTCTCACTCGATTCTAATTCTTGCATGTTAAAATACCCTTTGGTTTCCTCCTCT
Source organism: Pinus taeda (assembly GCA_000404065.3). NCBI lineage: Eukaryota > Viridiplantae > Streptophyta > Pinopsida > Pinales > Pinaceae > Pinus > Pinus taeda. The sequence continues at coordinate 137,390 of APFE031208797.1, forward strand.
TTATTGACAACATCAATTGTGTTGATGCTAACTTGTATCGTGGCTAAGTTTGGGGTTGCTAACTCACCTTTCCCTTCTTGGTACATTGCAGCCATTGACATTCCCTCTTTGAGTTTTGTGAAGAACAAGGTATTAAAAACTTGAAGAGAGTGAGACACTGATTAAACACAATGAGTAGATCTACAAACAAAAATAAAAATTTACCCCCATAAACACTCCACACAATATAGTCTCCTACCCTAATTTATTTATAGAAGAACAAAATTCAAGGATCTCTCATCTTCCTGACCCTCCCTTGAGGGAGTAAAGCCAGAATAGGTGTGATATATCACCTAACAAATCCCGATACCACGCATCTGGTTGAGATCTATCTCACTTCCACTTTCTTCTGTTTCGACGGTGAGTTCTTTGAGTAGACTTGTGGTGTTGCCATGGGTTCCCCCTTGTCCCCCATTGTTGCGAATCTTTTTATGGAAGATTTCGAAGCCAAAGCTTTAGCTTAGCTCGTCTCCTTCCCAAGCTTTGGAAAAGGTATGTAGATGACACTAATGTCATCTAGCCCCATGGCCAAGAGGAGCTGGGTCACTTCTTCAATCACCTCAACAGTCAGTCCTCTGCCATTAAGTTCACCATGGAGATAGAGGTCAATGGTTGCCTCCCTTTCCTGGATATTCTTATATCTAAAAATAAGGATGGCTATCTCTCCCACTCTGTGTTCCGGAAGAAGATGCATACTGAGTAGTATCTTCATGCCGATTCCCATCATTTCCCTGCTCAGAAGATGGGTGTTCTTAACACCCTCGCCACTCGTGCCCTTAGGATTTCTGATAATAAGAGCTTGGATACGGAGAGATCCCATCTCCTTTATGTCTTTGTGGAGAATGGATATAGCAGGCACCTAGGTTAGAAGGCTTTCCTTAAAGCCTCTAAAAATGTTGTTATTAAGAGAGAACCAAAGGAGCGCCGGCTAGGTGTCCATCTTCCCTATGTCCAAGGAACCACAACCAAGATTGCTCGGATCTTCAAGAGGTATGATATTCCCTCTACTTTTAGGCCACTCAACACCATTCGTAATTCCCTCCGATCGGTAAAATATCCCATTAACCCTAAGGACATGAAGGGTGTCTACTTGATCCCTTGTTCTTGTGGGCCCCCCTACATCGGGGAAACAGGGCGCTCCATCCATCAGAGGATCAGAGAACATGCAGCTGACCTAAGACACATGAGATCCAAGTCTTCAGCGTTAGCAGAACATGTGGAAAATACCAAGCATCAGGTGTGTATAGAGGAAGCCAAGGTTGTTGCTAAAGTTGCTCAGTTCCATCATCGTAAATTCAGGGAAGCTATTGAGATCGAAAGAAGGCCTAACAATCCCAATAGGGATGACGGCTGGAAGATCAGTATATGTTGGATCCCTGCCCTTTCGTCATAATCCTTCTTCTCTTCCCCCACCCGCCGCCCCCCTTTCATCTTTCTCTCTTTTGTGGTTCCCCCTGGAGCCTTCTAGGGTTTATCCTTCTTGCTCTGGATGTTTTCGATCTTTCTCCTTCTTTTTATTTTGAGTCGCTCCCCCTTTTTTGTTCCTGATGGATATTAGTACTTATAATCGTAACTGATATATATATATATATATATATATATATATATATATATATATATATATATATTTTATTAATTTATTTATTTTTATTTTTATTCATTTATTTATTTTTATTCCTATTTTATTTTATTATTTATTAATTTATTAGTATTATTTATTTATTATTATTATTATTATTTATTTATTTTTATTTATTTATTTCGTTCCAATTTATAGATATTTTAACTAACTATTAAAATAATTTTTTTTTTAATGATTTGTATATAAAATAGTTAGGTCTTCTTTTTTTAACTAATTCCTATTTAAAATTACATTTTTAATATTATATTTATACTTTTAATAATAACATAAAACACCATCTAAAATTATTTTCATAATTTTTATATATATATTAACCATCTTCCTTGAAATTATCTAATAGACTTTTGACTCTGGTCCCTAGGTCAAAATTAGCCGTTAGGTAAGATAGCCTTTGGAGGCTCTGCTCAGACTATTTAACATGTGAAGCTGGATCTGTCTCTTCAACTAGTCCTGACGATGAATCACACTAGTTGGTTCGAAACGCGTCGACAAAGGTCTTTCTATATGTGATTTATGCTGAAGTTCTACTTATAACTATTATGGATCACAGAAGCCTCAATTCAACAAAAGGTTTTGATACCGTGTTAGAAAATAGAGAGAGATCATAGAGCAATTACACACAACACAAAACACACCCTAATTATTGATCACATAAAACAGTTACATATATAAGAATTAGATCACCGAGTTCTAGATGATAAGATGCGAAGAAGGTGGACTTATGACTCATTGACAACTCACACATATAGGGAAATAACTACTTCTATAATCACACCTAGAGACTCACAACAACACATAGAAGCATTACCTCAAACACCCTCCCTTAATGTTTACATAGAAAACATATTACAACAACAAAAATAATTCCTGTAGAATTAGTCTTGATTAACACTTACCCCTTGCGAGTGTTATAATGCATAAAAATTGCCATAGTGTTATAATGCATAAAAATTGCCATAAATATAACGTAATAGTAATTTGATAATTTTAATTTAACTATATTGCAATAAATTTAATACCTAGTTTAACTTTTTTAATTTTTATGTTTTGATATGTTTCCTATCATATTCTGTTTTTCTTCCCAAAACGTACAAATCGAAATTTAGCATATTAGATGCCTTTGTCCTTTTCCCTAGATTGCACATAGAAGTTTGCACATATGTTAGCATTTTATATGTCAATTGATGTTTAAGATAGCTTTACTTTGATTTACCTCCAAACACAAAGTAGATAAAGCGATCAAATAGAAATATACAAATACTAATAGTCTCTCATACAAATTCAAATTATATGAAATATAACATAGGAAAATTTTCATTAAAAATTGGATAAAAAAATACCATCATAATTTAACTAAAATCCGTCAATACTTATCATAGTTTCATATTATTTGTCTTGCATGAAAATTTGTATGTGAAATTCGTCAATATTTATCAAAGGCTCATCATATTTTTCCGCTTTAAAAAGTATATGTTTTTATAATTCTGTGGGCTTTCCAGCATAATGCTACATATACCAATTTGACTTCTAGAAAATTTATGATTCCTCCACCTCACATGACATTGAAAAAATCCAGCCCTCCTAAGATGACCTACATGTACCTGTAGTAATGATGTAGTCAGATCTGCTTATTCCTGAGTTGGTGAGTAAGGAATAAAATTATAGTTTCAGATCTATCAACTAGATAATGAGTACAGATCAAGCATCATTGCCTATGCAGACATATGCATTGAGAGAGAGCAGTGCTGGAAGAGGCACTAGTTTAAGTCCACAGAGCAAATCAATATGTTTATAAAGATGATTTAACTCATTGGTAAATTTCAAAATTGGTAAATTAATTTTACTTTTATAAGTAAAAAATTAAAAAAATAAATGAAATTTGACCATTTCTATCGGGCATTCCGTTCCACACTACCCATCAGACCCATCCCATCCCAGTTGTTTAAACAAGTAGAAACAAGACGCTGTTTTGTGTAAGTAGCAAAGCTTAGCTGGGATGACTTATTTTAGCGTTGTGGATCCATACTCAAAGACGTTTAGACTTAGCCATATGAGGGGCCAAAAATCCATCGAAGTATTCTTGCATAAATAAATCCGTTGGAACGGAAGTCCAGGAACATATCAAACCATAATTCAAAACACTTCATTGAAAATAACATTATTTAAATTGAAATGATTCAAATTTCTACAATATTGAAGTTATTAAAAAAAATTAATAAGTAAATTATCTTTTATACTCTGACTATTATATATATATATATATTGTTTTAAATTATATATTTAATATATAAATAATTTTTTAAAGTTATTAAAAAAAATTAATAAGTAAATTATCTTTTATACTCTAAATTATTATATATTATATTGTTTAAATTATATTTTTAATATATAAATAATTTTTTTGGCCACTTATATAGATTATACAACATAAAAATTATTTTTAGATTAAAATAAAAACAACCAAACACTATACCCAAAATGTAAAATAATAACATTACTTGAAATATTTTACAATATTTTAATCATAGAAATTTATTTTTTTATTTGATTTATATTACATCCATATATACATGAAATATTATATTATATTTAATTTAATGTGAATATTGAAATATGTTATTTATCAATAACATTGTGAGCCCTACTCTACTACTATCAAAAAAAAATTACACAGGAAGGTTTTCACTTTCCATCTTATGTTTTGCTTTCATTCTAAGTGTAGCATCTCTAGCGATATTAATTAATAACCCCTCCTTGGTTTAATGTTTCACCTTACTTGTTGTAGCCTTGGATGGGCACACATAACACATATGTGAACTGATCTAAGGTTTTACTACAAAGGTTTATTGAATCTTATACTTTAGACATTGGATGGTCAAATTAAAATGGAAGTGGAGTTTGGATGTCTTATTTTTCCGCCAGCTGCCGAGGTTCGACAACGATCCAAACGCCACCTGGAGCTGCCTCATCCGTTGATCGTCGGTCTCTTGCATCCAGGGGTGCTTGGGGTTTCCTGGCCGTTATGGGTAACCAACCAGTTTTGTCCTTGCCTCTGTCGGTCATTTGGAGGTTTGGGAGATTTGGAGGTTTGGGAGTGGGAGGATTACAGCTCCGCCAAACCCTAGCTCCTCGAGGGTTTATGCAAAACACATCGGAAAAGCACGACGGTTCCTCATCCCTCGCTATCGTGATCCACTGGTTCCTCATTGTGATATCTGTCCAGTCCTTGGCCGAGCATCGAGAATGAGCAAGTAGTTTGAAACAAGGTAATGGGCGAGAACGACTGTTGTTTCATAATTGTTTTTGTTTTTATATTATGGTTCATTCTTCATTCAACTAATCTTCCGCTTCTCTGTGATTACAGGAACAACATACGACGTTCTGAGCTAACTTTAACAGGTAATTGGTTGGAAAACCCTTGCTCTGGTACGTTTCCCTTGTTTATGGAATAGCTTTTCCTTGCATTAAGTTAGAGATCTACTCATTGCAGGATTAAATAATTGACGCGGGTGGAATTATTAGTCAGCCTCCTGATCCCTTGAGGCGTAATTTAGCTGGTTCAAACATGCGCCTACCCGAACTACCTGGGTTGCTTGCTTTACAAGTGCACTGGCTTTAACGCCTTTCTCAAGGGATACTATGATGTTTTGAGGAATTGGGTTTATACCCCCACCACAGAAAATATAGCTGTGTTTATTTTTCTCGAGCCCTGCTCGGTTAACTAGGACTCTTTTCCTGTAACATGTGTTTGTTAAGATGGACTATATTTTGTTATCTTAACAATTTGGTGATTTTCTTCCTTGTTTCAATTCCTTTGGGTCCCTATTTGCCCGTGAAACCCTTACTGGCGAAGGGTCTTTTATGTTGTTGTTTAGTTTTGGAATTATGAACAGAATCTCGTTTTGTTTAAATAATACAGTAATCCAAATTTCCAGAAGGAAGGTCTTGATTTGTATCTTAACTATGTCTCTACTGTTATGCGTGCGGCCCTTTCCTTGCTTTGTTCATAGTGTTGCATTGAAATGGCTTTTCTTTTCGTTTTTTTCCTTTTTGCTGAGAAGAGAAGTCGCTTGTTCAACAAATCCTTACTAAGAATTTTTATGTTTGTCCGCAGAAGAGGTAAGAACCGTAGTCACACTTAAAAGAATTCCCAACAGGGTTTCCCGCCCCAGAACCGCTTCTCGGTTGTCATTTAATGACCGGCCATGAGTAGTAAATCTGGGTCGAGACACTGCTATTGACATTAACAGTCCTTACCTTGTTAAATGTTCTAATTTTGCTTTAAAAAAAAAAAAAAAATTGTGCTTTAGAAATTCTTTATTTTTAATACGGCATATTCTGTGTAGTTATTGTAGTAGCAACAGGATTGTCTTCTGAGAGTTAGAATGATGGTACAGAGTCTTGTCATTACCAAGTTGATACCCAGAAATTTTCCAAAACATTTGTAACAACAAATCGATTACATTTGCCTCTTTTCCTCTGTTTCTAATACCTTGGATGAAGTTAATTAACCGCAAAATACACAATCAATTTCCACAGAAAAACCAGTTTTGCGATTAACAGGGTTGAAGTCCTTCTGTAACCTACCTTACAACATTCCCTATCTGACTTTTAACAACATAAGACTTTAATTCATATCGAAGTACTTTCCAGCATCTCTACTCAATATATATATATATATATATATATATATTCTTTAAGAAAACAAGAACATGTATGCTAATTGTTTAGACTCTTATCTGCTATAGTGAAGTTCCAGACTCTAAAAGCAGGTCCACACCACCCAAACACCACCCAAAGAATGAGAAGTTGGCCATTACTTCTAAATTCACTGGCATAAGACCTCCAAGTCCAGCCTAGAATTTCACTCCTATACACTTCACTCAATTCACTAGCATCAAAACCTCCAGCGTAGAATTTCACTCCTCTACACTTCACTCAAACCACTGGCATCAAGACCTCCAAGTCCAGAATTCCACCCCGTGCTACACAATTTTAGTACAGTAACTTATTCAGCTGTCTTTAAATTCACTAGCATCAAGACTTCCATGTCTAGCCTAGAATTTCACTCCTATACACTTCACTCAATTCACTAGCATCAAAACTTCCAAGTCTAGCCTGGAATTTCACTTCTATACACTTCAGTGAAATCACTGGCATCAAAACTTCCATGTCAAGACCTAGAATTTCACTCCTATACACTTCAGTGAAATCACTGGCATCAAGACCTAGAATTTCACTCCTATACACTTCAGTGAAATCACTGGCATCAAGACTTCCAAGTCCAGCCTAGAATTTCACTCCTATACACTTCACTCAATTCGATGGCATCAAGACCTACACTTCAGTCAATTCGATGGCATCAAGACCTACACTTCACTCAATTCGACCTCCTAGTCCAGCCTAGAATTTCACTCCACTCCTATACACGGAGCAGAATTTCACTCCTATACACGCAGTAGATCTGTCTCAGAAGTCGTTTCCCACTGGCTCTCTGGTCCAACTCAAGGAATTATTCCTTTTATTTTTTCAGTCTCTTTTCCCTCCCTTTCCAAATTTTCCCTCCCTTTCCTCCTTTTGGAGGAATGAAAAATAGAGAGATAAGTGCTCCTAACTGCTAACTCTCTAGCTAGAGAATTACTCAAGCTCCTCCCCGAAATTCTAGGACTTCACATAGAATTACTCAAGCTCCTCCCCGAAATTCTAGGACTTCACATAAAATTACTCAAGCTCCTCCCCGAAATTCGAGGACTTCACATATAGATAATAATTTAAAAATAAAAATAAAAAAAAATATCATTTCCAAGCCATTTCATAATCTATCATTTCCTCTACTTAATAAGTTACTGAGGCCACCACAGTAAAAAATAACTCATACTCAAGCTACTCAATCTCCTCCTCTAAATTCTAGGATTTCATATAGAGATAATAATTTCTTTTAACGGAAAAATAACTTGTAAGAAAAAAATCGTAATTTTATTCATATTGATAAAATTACATTTTGTAGATGCTTGAAGCATATGCATATGGCTGATCCTGTAATGACAGGCAACAAACAGAAAATAAAACCACAAAGTAGCAAAAAATTGGTTCCTGTAATGATAGGAATAACAACAGAAATAAATTGTGCCCCTATATTTTCCTTCCTTTTTTCTTCTCTACTTTGCGCCAGACTCTAGTGTTGGGAGTGGGGTCAATTATAGCAAGTTGGTTTTCCTCTGTATATATAGGTTGTTCTTTATCCGAGTCCGATCCTTCAGAGCTATGTGCTCGTTTGGCTCCGCTTATTTCCAGCTGTAATTCTTGCTGCCGTACCAAGTTATTTGGCACCAATTTGGACCCTTCAGTGTTCTCTTCCTGTGTTTTTTCCTGTCTCCTTTGTACCACTGTGGGTTCCGTGTTCAGTGCCTCTTCCTCCAATGGTTCGGTATGCTGCCAACCTTTTGGTTTTTTCTGTTGTTTCTTGTTCCCTTTAGGCTCTTTACTAGTCAGTGGGCATGCATATTGAAGGTGCCCTGTCTGCAAGCAGCTACGGCATCTGAAAGCCATGTTCTCGTAGTCAAGTTGTTGCATCCACAATGAATTGTTAAAATTCAATGTGATGTGATCTGGGAGTCTTTGACTTAAATCCACCTCTACACATACTCTGACATATGTGAAAATTCCCCGGATAGCTCTGTCTTCATCTATTTTAAGATGTTTTCCTAAGGAATTCCCAATGGCTATTAAAGCTTTTCGATGCCAAAAATGCAGTGGGAGGGTATGCAGCCTTACCCAAACTAGCATCGTCAAAACTACCATGGTATTGGCATCAAAGTCCGGGAACCAGGGGTGATAAAGAGGCCAGCATTGCCCCAAAACCAAGGCCCCTGATTAATGATATTATCTCGTTCCAGTTCTGTACTGAATCTGACTATGAAGAAACCCTTAGGGCATAGATATATTTCACATTTGGATGTCCATGATGTATACACCCATTGATGTAGTGCATCAGCTTTGGGCCAATAACCGTTAAATCTGCATATAACTGCATTGTGAATTAAATCTGAGTAGAGATCTGATACCTCCGGTAGTGGTATAGTAAGCATAGGTGATTCTGTCTTTTGTTCCACAATGTAGGGCCCTGGAAGCTCTGATGTGGGTGTTGGTCTGTGTTGCAATGGTTCCTTTCCTTTGACTGCATCGCGGAAGGAGCCTGTGTTTTTTGAGCTGGTTCCCTTGCACCCCCCTCTAAGTCTCAGGTTGAGGATGATGGCTGAATCTTTAATTACTCCATAGCACTGGAGAGTGTGTTGATCCTGCATGTAGAGTCCTGAGAATAAGAGATTTTGGTATGCTGTTGGAGTTCCTAGTTTGATCTGGATCTCCTTTTTTAACTCCAAAACATCCATCCCTTCCTTGATCTGTACACAACAGTGTCTGCCTTCTACCGATCTGATAAATATTTGTTTAGATCTGACAGATCAGCATTAGGCAATCCCCAATTTTCATAATTGTTCTCCAGATCTGGCATATCCATGGTGGTTCTAGGGTTTATTTGCCTTCCTTCCACGTAGATGGGCTTTCTTCCTCCTGTCCGCATTTTTCCTGTTGCAGCCTTAGTGGTTCAAGGGACCTTGTCCATGCCCCAATTTTCCGTTTTGTTTTCCAGATCTGGCGATGTATAGAAAGGCTCTCCATCTCCTATCGTCAGTTTCTCAGATTTAATCACATTAGTTCCTGAGTGTGCCTCAGCGGTACCGCGCCATATAACAAATATATCATCGGATCTGTTTGATTCGTGTCTAGTGGTTTGAGGCCGTTTCTCCCTAATGCTCTCTGATATCAGATCTGAGCTGCCCCTCATTATTCCTGGGGGAGCAGTATTCCGTTTCATTTCTGCATGCATGGTCATCTCCGGTCGGTCCGCTTCGTTCTTACCTCTGTACGCATTTAAAAGTACCGAAAGAAGGCAGTATTATGTTTTTATTTGCAGATCTGGGCGATGGCGGGCTGCATTGCCCATGCCGTGACCTGTTACATTAAGAGCAAACGGTTTGCAGTTAATATACCCCTTAAATAGATGTTGTGAGCTCGTCCATGACCTGTAAGCAGACCGTTCAGTCTCCGGAGTCCGATTTGATGCAGATGGCTTGTGGCATGTTCCGCTGCAAAGCCCGGTCCATGACGGCGAATACGGTTCAGGTGTTCCGGCGCTCGATTTCCTCAAGGGATTCTCTACTATCTCCTCCCCTTCGCAGATCTGCAGTTTGACGGCGGCACCAAGGACTGTAGAAACCCTAGCCATCCTCTCGTCTCTCCTCGTCATTCCCTCTTCTTTTCTTTATTACACCTAAACCTCTGGTAGTCTAACAGAAAAATAACTAATTATCATTTTCAAACTATTTCATAATCTATCATTTCATCTACTTAATAAGCTACTAAGTCCACAACAGGAGAAAATAAGTCATAAATATTTACGGTATCTGGGGTGTCAGAATGTTATTTTGTACGACTAATACATTTTTAAATGCAAGTCCATATTTCCTCTACTTAATAAGTTAGTAAGTCCACACAAGGAGAAAATAACTCATAAATATTTACAGTATTTGGGGTGTCAGAATGTTATTTTGTATGACTAATACATTTTTAAATGCAAGTCGATATCGCTAATTTTGTATAGTGAATCATTTCCAAACCATGTCATAATCTATCGTTTCCTCTACTTAAGTTACTCAGTCCACACAATAGTAAAAAAAATAACTCATAAATATTTATAGTATCCGGGGTGTTAAAATGTTATTTTGTATGACTAATACATTTTTAAATGTAAATCTATATTCCTTACAAAACATTTTTAAATCCAACTCTTTACCATTTAATATTTTATTTATGATCCACACTGAATATTTTTTAAAACTAATATTTTTTTAATAACATATATCAAATTTATATTTTATTTAAATCCAAGTCTTTACCATTTAATATTTTATTTATGATCCACACTAAATATTTTTTAAAACTAATATTTTTGAATAACATATATCAAATTTATATTTTATTTAAATCCAAGTCTTTACCATTTAATATTTTATTTATGATCCACACTAAATATTTTTTAAAACTAATATTTTTGAATAACATATATCAACTTTATATTAATAATTGAATGAATTTTTTGAATGAATTACACATCTTCCTCTTATTTATTAAAATGTAACTGTACTATTTTGCTTTTAGTTATTACTTCTAATTACTTTTTTATTTTTAGACATTAATATATTTTACTATGATAAACACATAAAAAAGCACACTTATCTATCTATCTATATATATATATTATATATATATATATATTATATATATATATATTAGACTCTCTTTATAGATATCAATCTTAACTCTCCCTATTGAAATATATCATTCATATTCAAACAAATATTGAGACATATATTCAAATATTTATAAAGAAAGTACAATATGTTTTTTCTCTTAATTTTTAATTATTTTAGTTTTCTAAAGTTGATATAACATTATCTTACTTAACATAGACATTGAAATATTTTCAAATTATTTTCAAATTATATTAGAATGTGTAACATATAATTACATTAACAAATATTAACCTATAAAAAAACCTTTACAATTACCAAACCTTTACCATGAGATAACATGTAACAAACTTACCATACAATAATACATAACAATCTTACAATAACAATCTTACCATGCGATGATATATAATAATATTACAATGTGATAATATGTATCACACCTTCAGATATTATTTTCGTGTATGCATTGAAGTTATAATCGAACCTCATAGTCTCCACACTATAGCTTTAATGTCATTTTTAGTTGAAATAAAGTCGGCAGTAAAACACATAACACATGTTGCTCATATGTTTAATGTTACGGTGTCCAACACCAGAAGAATCTTATAGCTCGGGACACCTGGCTCGGCTTGCTCCCTCTGATCTGGGTTTGGCGATCTGTCGACCCTCAATGCCGAGGTTTTAACGTCGTAGTCGCTCCCTCAGCATCCTGCCGCAAGTGGTTTCATTTCAGTTGTGTGATTTCTCTAGTTCTCTGCTCTATAACCAGACACATCCTTCACTACAACAGGGAGGGTTTGAGTCTCCCCATTCTTATTTCGATGGAGAGCAGCATCGAACCCTATCCTGCAGGTATCCTGCAACTTTTTCTTTGCTCCTTGATTTGGGTACTTCTTCTATCTTCCAACTCTATTTCAAAGGTACCTAGAGAGGTTACTCTGCTCATTTGTTCCACTCTGTAGGGAATGCACGTTTCTGTTGGCTTACCCATCTAGTTGAATATGAATCTAGAGACTATTGAGCTCGAGGAGGTAAAAATTATTGTAGCAGGGTTTGTTTTTGGTTTTCCATTTTCTCTGATTCGAGCATCTGGTAACACGATATATGGGTTTCCGGCACAGGTGGCCTTCAGCATTTCAATACTGCCATGTCTCAAGTATCTTACACTTCTTCTGAGCACTAATTTAAGTTCAATATTAAGAGTGTCCTTTTAATCTTACGCTCTGTGCATTTACAAATATCAAACTTTGTCGAAACCATCCACTTGTGTACGTGCTGGGTTCGAATGCTTCCTCATTACTCATGGTTACCATCTTCTAGGTTTCAGGTTGGTCTCATTGTTGAACCCAACAACGGTTTGTATTTCTTAAACATTTTCATGTACATAGTGGTTATGCTTGTAATCTCTCCACTAGATGTTATCATGGATTTTCTAGGTGAAAACGTGTATTTAGGTAGAGGCTACGAGCTGACAATAGTTTTGCGTTTGAATAATTTGTATAAAAAGGGTTTTAGGTACTTGACGAACCAAGTTGTTCCAAATTCTTCATGACATAATCATATGTAGTTCTGGCCTTGCCAAGGGTTTGACTTTAGTTTATTTTTGAAAGGTTTGTGATTTTGGTTTATAAATATTTTGAGGGTTTGAATACAATGTCAAGAGCGTAATTAACTTTTCATGGTTTAATCTATTTTAATTGTTCAGCTTCTGATATCGAAGCTTGTCATTTGATTTTCAATGGATTCTACATAGCGTGTACATGGATTTATTATTTTTGTTTGGTTAAGTTATGATTTTGTTTATAACTGAGTCAACTTGTTTTTCTGGAATTGACCAAGTATTACTTCGAGCCATTGAATTTGACAGTGAGCATTCTCCCTACAGTTAATAAATTTAGAAGAAATAATTGTGTTCTTAGCATTTGACAATTTCCATATATGTAATTTTACTTCTCCTTTTTATGATTGTTAGGAAAAAATTATGTCGGGCTGTTATATAAGGTTATCATCTGTTTTATAGAGGTGTACATCATACAGTAGGCCAATGCATATGCATAATATTAACAATGTTACGTCTCAACATTTAGGCTATTCTCGGTTGAACATATTGCTAACAGTTCTTTGTTTAAATATTTCTTCATATTTACTCTTTGTTCTCTGTGTAATAGGAACAATTATGTATTTAGATATAGCTTAATCTTCTGCTTAAATACATAACTTGTTCTACATTCAGACCAACAATAAATCTCTGGTTAAATATTATAAGTTATTTCTTACTAGCTTAAAATACAGGACATAAAGTTTCGGTTTAACTAGGATAAGCATAATATTGATTTTTATCCATCAATAAATATAGAATCATTTCCTTCAATGATCACTGAGTCAAAGTGTTTGATTACTTATCTGTTTATTGCCTTATAGTTATGTAGTTCCTTTTCAGGAAGGTTTCACCACCCAATTGTGAGTCTTGCAATTGCGTCCAGACTCTCCCCCGAGTTCTTCCTCCTCCAAATAGTAAAATGAGTTTGTTGTAGTCGGCTATCTTAGGCATGAGGACTCACAGTCTAGCCTCAAGTCACATGCCTCTCATATTGTACTCAAGGTTTTCCCACTAGTTTATTCCACCCAGCTCAAGGAATTTTGTGTAGCATTGTCCTCCTCCCTTCACCCATATGATATTCTTTCCTTTCTGTCTTCTCCATCCCCCTAGGCCTTCCATGAATTCCTCTTTTGAGGAGACAGATGAGCAACCACTTTTAACTGTCTCAAGAGGTTAACAATTGTTTCTTTCAGTTCTTGTCAAAATACTTTAACTCTTAATTATTTATCAATCAAATAGTAAAATATGTTCTGGCCTTCCACCCATAGTTCTTTAATATTCCGTGTCAAGTATTTGATGAAAAAATAAAAATATAAAGTAGTAAGTAAAACATGGTAGCCAAATTAAATGTCTATGTAACACAGGGTGTTACATCCTCCCCCCCTTGTGAGGAACATTGTCCTTGGTGTTCTTCCTGATTTATGAAAATAACGCCGAATAAGATTTCCGCATAAAATCCTCTTCTTCTGACGTGGCCTCTTCCGAGCCAAAGCACTCCATTGCACTTTAGCCTAGGTGATGGCTCATTTCTGCAAGGTGGTTTCTCTCTGATCGAGAATACGAAGAGGTTATAGCAAAAATTCTCCTTCCGATTCGACTTGCACATTTTACGAACTGGTGTCAGAAACTTTTCAAAACAACAAATTATACATTATTTGTTCTACTAACTTATTACCTATACATTTTCCTAGTTAATTATATGTTGAGGGTTGTACACATATTTTTTTAATAAGGAGACATGGAAGACATTGTGGACATGGATATGTCTTGGTAATGCAAGTTTGTACGCTACAGATCCAGTGGGTTCCAAAACTTGAAAAGGTCTACAATACCGGGGTGCTAACTTAGTACAACCCCTCCATTGCAAAATATTTTTTCGAGACTTTACTCTCAAGTACACATGATCCCCTACCTGGAATTCTCTATATGTTCTTCTTTTATCTGCATAAACCTTTTTTTCTATCCTTAGCAGCTTTTAAATTCTGACCAATTTTCTTAACTCTCTCTTCCATTTTGGTAACATATCAGGACCCAATGTTAGTCTATTGACAAGACTATTCCAATCTATGGGCACCCTGCACTTTATTCCATACAACACCTCAAAGCGGCTCATGCCCAATGATTTGTGGTATTTGTTATTATAAGAAAACTCCACTAAGTGGAGGTAATATCGCACTTATGAGATTGTTTCATCACAAACATTCTTAGCATATCCTCTAGAATTTGATTCACTCGCTCCATGTGACCATCCGTCTGCGGGTGGTAAGCGATACTAAATTGAATCTGAGTACCCAATCTAGAAAAGAGTGTTTTCCAAAAAGTGGTTGTAAATTTTACATCCCTGTCAGAAATCACCACCTTAGGTATTCCGTGCAATCGCAAAATTTCCCTCATAAATATGTTTGCAATTTCAATAGTTCTGTAAGTGGATTTTACCAGTATGAGATGAGAGGTTTTGCTTAGCTTGTCAACCACCACCATAATTGGGTCATGCAACTTCTTAGTGCGAGGTAAATCGGTGATGAACTCCAAAGTATTTGTCTCCAATTTCCACTCAGGAATGGGAACTGGTTGCAGTAGTCCAGCGTGGTGTTGATGCTCTGCCTTCACCAACTGACACTCCAAACATTTGGATAGGTACTTGGTGATATTTTTTCTTAAACTTGACCAGAAATAACCTTTCCTAATGGCAGAAAGTAATTTCTGGTACCCTAGGTGGCCAAAATAAGTTTTCCTGTGAAATTCATCCAATATCAATTGTTTGATAGAATTTTGATTAGGAACATAAATTTGGGTTCTGAAAGCTAACATTTTATCCAGATTTATACCATATTCATATTTTCCCCCCTTTCTTTGCGACTCAATTGCCTACTTCCAAAGAAAAGCATACTATGGATCCTTAAGGGATGCTTCCTTAATTATATCAGGGAGGTTTGATCGTACTTGGCTGAATTGCACTGCATAAATATAATGCAATGTTATGCTTAATGTGTTGGCTACCTGATTTTCCTTTCCCTTAACATGCTTCATTTCAATGTCAAATTTGCTCAAAAATGATGTCTGTCTAGCCTGCGAGGTGTTTAAGTTGGATTGATTAAAGAAATTTATGAGACTACTATGATCTGTTAATGACAACAATTTCTTTCCCAATACGTAATGTCGCCACATTTTAAGCTCATGCACTATTTCCGTTAATTCAAGATTGTAGGCAAAATAGCGTTGCTCATATTCTTTCAAATTGTGGGATTCGTAAGCTATAACTTTCCCTTCTTACATCAATACTCTGTGAACACCTTCCTTACTTGCATCTATGCAAACCATGATAGACTTTTCTAGGTCTGCCACTTTTATTATAGGCGCAGTAGTAAGTAACTATTTTAATCGTTCAAAGCTTTGGGGCCATTTAGTTGTCCATCGGAAAGTTACCCATTTTTCTATAATGAGGTCATAGGAAAGGAAATTTTTGAAAATACTTCAATGAACCAACGGTAATAACCAGGTAAGCCCAAGAATGATCTAACATCAACAACATTCTTCAGGGTGGACCATTCCATAATGGGTTTAATCTTTTCCTGATCCACCGTTATACCCTTTGCTGGTATGACATGACCCAGATACTGTATTTGGATTTTGTAGAAGTCACACTTGCTATACTTAGCATATAACTGATTGTCCCGCAGGGTCTACAACACCATTCTCAAATTATTTTCATGTTCCACCTGATTCTTAGAGTAAATTAATATGTTGTCAATAAAAATCAGCACAAACTTATCTATGTATGGCTGGAAAATATCGTGAATTAGACTCATAAAAGTAGTTGGGGCATTTGTAAGAATGAAGGGTAATACTGCGAACTCATAATAACCATAACGAGTTTGAAACACATTTTTAGAAATATCTTCTTCCTTTATCCTTATATGATGGTAGCCATACCTTAGATCATTTTTTGAGAACACACTCACTCCTTCAACTTGATTGAATAAATCATCAATGTGTGGTAAAGGGTATTTATTTTTTATATTCAGACTATTCAACTGAGGATAATCAATGCATAACCTCAAATTTTTTCCGTTTTTCTGTACAAATAGTGTGGGGGCTCTCCAGGGGGACATACTGGGGCAAAAGTAATCTTTATCAAATAGTTCCTAAAGCTGCATTTTGAGTTCTGATAACTCAGGTATGCTGATGCGAAAAGGAGTTATGGAAACAGGAGCTGCTCTAGGGACTAGTTCAATCATATAATCAATATCACGTTTAGGTGGTAATCCAGGAACGGAATCAAAAAACACATCAACAAATTATTGAATGACTAGAATATTTTCCAAGGTGGTCATTTTACTCTTGGAATTTGTGTATCCTACTTGTACAACATAATTCTAACAACCCTTCCTGATGCATTTCCCCAGCTGGCTAATAGTAATAGGATGCAACTTAATATTTTTCTTGATTCCTGGTATTTCCTTTCTCTCCCTTGACTCAGTGAGGTAACTAACATATTTTTCCTTGCAATCAACTAAGGATTAGTGTCCTTCCAACCAATCCATCCCTATCAATACATTGTACGAAACCAAAGGGAGTATATTTAGATCAACATAAATCAGTTGTCCTAAAATAGTTATAGGACAACGCTTTGTTTTTGTAGTTACCCTTCCCCTTGCCCCTGTGGCTAGTTGAACTAAGCAAGGTTTTTAAAACCTATTGCTTTGCAGTTGAAATCTCTCTACAACCTTAGGACTAACAGAGCTTTGGCTAGAACCCGAATCAAACAAAACAGAGACAGGTTGATTAGCGATCATACCTTCACACTCAATCATGGTGGGATGGTACTCTGCTTGATGGTGGTCAAGTGCAACATTAATTTTGGGTATACTCCTTGCCACCTCCTCAACTGTGGAAGCTTCTTGCATGTTTGAAATTTGTTTAGCTCTGGACCTATGCGAGTAGTTTTTGTAATAATGGGGTTCTCCACATCCCCGACATTTTAGGGATTTTTTTTGTTGCTGATCATTACCAGGTTTCTTAATCCCCTCCGACTGTCTATTTCTAGTGGATGCTGGGACCTTTGACCGATTCCTTGCTGGAAATTTACTGAAAAGTCTTTGTTGTACATTCCTTCCATTGGTAGCTTTTGTCTAACTGTTTGGGGGTAAATTTTTCCCCCTCCGGGCTAATCCTCCTTATGATCCTTCACTCTTCTGTTTCATTTGTTGATAACAGATACGGGCTTTTTACACCACATCATCCATTATTCTTGGGTACTCAAATTCTAGCTTTTCCTTCATAAAGTTGTGTAGCCTACTCATAAAACATTGAATCTTGGGCTTTTTTTCCTGCATATATGATACATACTATAATAGGGAGGTAAATTGTTTCACATATTCATCCATGTTCAAGGCTCCCAACCTTAAATCATAGAATTCCTTTGCTTTTTAATCATAATAACGCTTAGTTAAGTATTTATCCTTGAAATGCTTTTGAAATTCTTTCCATGTAACTTGCTTTTCATCAATGTTTCTCATTGTTTTGACTTCCTCCCACCAAAGGGTGGCCTTACCCCTTAATTGATAAACTTCCAACCGTGCCTTAAGCTTATTATTGTAGTCATAAATATGAAGTATTTACTCATGTCAATTAACCATGCTTCCGCTGCTTCTTCAGATTCTCCTTCAAAGAGTGATGGTTTTATCTTTTTGAATTCTCCTTATAATTCCAATTTCTGTCTTTTTGTTTTCTGTTGGTTGGAAACATTATCAAAACGTCCTTATTCATCTTCCTCGTGTCTTTCTCCCGACTAAATATTATCAAAACATCCTTATTCATCTTCCTCATGTCTTTCTCCCGACTCAGTATTATCTTCCCTTTGATGGACCATCATGGTTTTTTCCCCTTTACCAGCACCGGGGTCTCCTCCCCATTGATTATGTCGGTCGGACAAACTTTTAATGATTCTCTCTTGTTCTTGCCGCAACCGTTCATTTTCTCTCCTCAAGTTTATCATCTCAGTACGTAATTGTTGAACAATTTCAAGTGGGGAAGCATTGGCTTGTCGACATTCCTCTCCTTGTTGTATCCATATGTGAAGGTTGGCCCCTACATAATTTTCTTCTGGCTAGTGCGATGGTCTAGGGCCCCTCTATGTTCTACTCCTTAGTGCTGATCTCTGTGTTCATATTCATATTTACCTAGTTATTTATATATATATATATATATATATATATATCCCAGGCACCTCGGTGTGTGATCTTGGGCTTTCATACCACTTGTAACACATAATTACATTAACAAATATTAACCTATAAAAAAAATCTTTACAATTACCAAACCTTTACCATGTGATAACATGTAACAAACTTACCATACAATAATAGATAACAATATTATCATGCGATGATATATAATAATCTTACCATGTGATAAAGTGTACCAAACATTCATATGTTATTTTCGTGTATGCATTGAAGTTATAATCGGACCTGACAGTCTCCACACTATAGCTTTAATGTCATTTTAAAGGGAAATAAAGTCTACAATATAACACATAACACATTTTGCTCATATGTTTAATGTTACGGTGTTCAACACCAGAAGGATATGGTAGCTCGAGACACCTGGCTTGGCTTGCTCCCTCTGATCCGTGTTTGGCAATCTAATGACCGTCGATGCTGATGGTTTAACGTCATAACCGCTCCCTCAGCATCCTGTCGCAAGTGGTTTCATTTTGGTTGTGTCATTTCTTCGGTTCTCTACTCTACAACCAGACCAAGCCTTCACTACAAAAAGGAGGGTTTGAGTCTCCCCGTTCCTATTTCGATGGGGAGCAGTTCCAAACCCTACCCTGTAGGTACCCTGTGACTTTTTCTTTCCTCGTTGATTTGGGTACTTGCTTCTAGCTTCCAACTCTATTTTGAAGGTACCGAGATAGGTTACTCTGCTCATTGGCTCCACTGTGCAGGGAAATAGCTTACCCAACTAGTTGAATATGAATCTCGATATTATCGCGCTCGAGGAGGTAAAAATTGTTGTAGCAAGGTTTGTTTTTGATTTTCCATGCTGCTAACTTGATATATTGGTTTCTAGCGTAGGTGGCCTTCAAAATTTCAATATTGCCATGTCTCAGGTATCTTACAATTCTTTTTAGCACTAATTTACGTTCAATATTAAGGGTTTCCTTTTAATATTACTCTCTATGCATTTACAAGTACTAAACTTCACCGAAACCATCCACTTGTGGACGTGCTGGGTTCAAATGCTTCCTCATTGCTCATGGTTAGTTATATATATATACACTATTATAAAACATCATCATGTAGACATTTAATTTTTCTATCATGTTTTACTTATTACTTTATGTTTTTACTTTGTCATTAAATACTTGACACAGAATATTAAAGAACTATAGCCAAAAGGCCACATAATATTTTACTATTTGATTAACAAGTAATTAAGAGTTAAAGTATTTTGACAAGTGCTGGAAGAAATAGTTGTTAACCTCCTATTACACTATTAGAATGCATGCCATGACCATTCTGGGTATGTAAATGCATGCCACGAGTGTAATGTGGACTATAAGTATTTGTATTTTAAAATCGTTAAATTTAGTTTGTTAGTTAATAATCTTTAAATTTTGTATATAATTTTAATTTCGAAAGTTTGCTCGAAAATATAAGTTTTGTCTCGTAGAACTTTTATTAAATAAAATATAATTTTGTGTTAAAAAGAGATTTTATACAGGCTGGTAGAATGTTATGTTAGTGGAAAAACCTATGGACCTTTTATGAAACCAACGTTTCGGACTAGTTACGTCAGTCCATCATCAGAGCTAGTCCGAAATGTTGGTTTCATAAAAGATTCACAGGTTTTTCCACTAGCATAACAAAATATAATTTTATCTTAAGTAATTTATTTTTATTAATATATATATTTTTATAATTTTAAATTAGAATATTATATAAATTTATTTATATTTTAATATAAAATTAATAATAAAATTTAAAGAAAATAAAATAAAAATACTAATTTTAATATAGGATAAAAATAAAAATATTTAAATATATAATTTTACTATTTAAAAACATTTTTTCAGCCAGGTATCGATGTATGTGAGGCTATTAGTCAATAAAGCAATTAAAAATTACATTGTATTTATAGATTTTGCACGAAAATTGAGAGATATAAAAGTTAGATATTATTTTTTCTTAGAGGAATGATTTTTTAAAATTATAAAAGGGAAATTCTGTACTTTGAAAAATTCTAACTCAATTCATAACAAAATTTTAAAACTTTTTAAAATTTATAAAAAATTTAAAATTTGGTACTTAAAAAAATTTCAATACAATAGATAACAAAAGTTACATAGTAGCTAATACTTTTGCCTTAACTTAAATATAGC
>APFE031208797.1:158852-192508 GCA_000404065.3 Pinus taeda
TTTAGGAACTGCCCAATGACCTGTTTCACTACGGAGCTCGTGAGAATTTGTTCTAATCTTTGCTATATTAATTTTCTTCTTTGAGTTAGTTAAAATAGAGAGATACTTTTGATCTTCTAGAGTGGGGTTGATGACCTTCTTATAATAACTTAATTTTCTTTTAGCCGCTAAATCTTTCTCACACCACATTTTTTCTTTGAACTTAGAAGTAACAATATCTTTAATGTTATTTGTGTTTTGCAATGCATTATTCTCGTTGATCTCCCAATAGTTTAACCAGGCCCTTCTGTCTTTATGCCACCCTCGATTGGGCCTTAGGTGGTTTTGGCTGGAATTTAAAGCTAACTTAGGAATTCTATGATCGTCTATCTTATTGAGTTTGTGCTTGTACAACAGAAAACTAATCATAGCTAGGCTCTCAATGAAACTTCAACCAATCACTTTACAATTAAATAAATTTAAATAATAATAAAAAATAACAAAAATTGAATTTATTAATTTTTGTAAAATCCAATCTTAAATACATTACATAATATATTATTTCTATTAATTTTCACAAATTAACACATTTAAAATAAAAATATTATATTTATATAACAGCTTTTTAAAATTTCAAAAGGTAAAACAGTAACCCTTCGTACCAACAGTAAAATCCAAATTTAATGTAAAATAGTAACTAAGTCCTTATTGGGAGGACAGGAAATGAACCTAGCATCTGTCATTGATTTCTTTGGGATGTTGAAGTACAGAAGAATGTTGCGCAGTGGATTTGCAACATTGGTAATACCATTTCAACGAAAACACTATGGATTTATATTGGGAAATGAACACTGTAATGAACTTGATAGTAGCGAAGCCCTATATAAATAGATGCCTTTTAAATGCATGTCACTGTGTTGAACAACAAAGTATCAATGCTAGTGAAGAAAATGGTTA
The DNA here is from genome assembly GCA_000404065.3 of Pinus taeda. Classification (NCBI taxonomy): domain Eukaryota; kingdom Viridiplantae; phylum Streptophyta; class Pinopsida; order Pinales; family Pinaceae; genus Pinus; species Pinus taeda. The sequence continues at coordinate 159,789 of APFE031208797.1, forward strand.
TTCTAAACTTCCAAACAGTTAATCTAAACTTTGTGATGAGGAGGAACAAATCCAAGCATCCAAACTTTATGATGAGGAGGAACAAATCCAAGCATCCAGTTAAATGGACCCTTTAGTTCATATTTTGGATTTTTTGAATTTTAAGAAATTATATAAGATGCCTGATAGTTTTAAGAAATTATTAGATGCCTGACAGCGTTACTTGCATTATATAAATAGTTTATGTCAATTGACAATGTTATTTCTAAGTGATTCTAAGTGATTTCACTAACAATGGGAATGACCACCTGCCTTCCGACGCGGCATTCTGCTCTCATTTTCTGCTCCCATTTGCATCTTTTCGCTCGGGAAGGTGAGCTCTGCAGCTAAACTTGTTGCTTGGAGTTGTAGTCCAGAGAAACAAAGCACAAAAGACAGTTGACAAAAGTTATAAAGTTGAAGATAATTGTTGATTCGGGGAGAATCGGTTCCGTTGAATGGCGCAGCATTTTTCAATGGTGTTCAAGGAGGTAAATGATACAGGTTCGTTCACAAATCCGCACACTCTTGATTCTTGCTGAGGGTCCATTGGGTATACGCTGACATTCCTGGATTTTCTTGGCATCCATTTCTTCCCCTGAGTGTTTTACTGCGTCTTATTTCTCTGGGGCCATCTTTTCTGTGTTGGGGGTTACTGGAACTACCTGCACTGGTTTTTTTATGGGATGTATGGGTGATACCGGTAAATTTCTTGGGAGCGTATAGTATGTCCCTTTATCCTTTACATGTTTTCTTTGTTTTTCTTCAGTCGTAGTCCCTACACATATATTTTGTGTTGTGATATGTATCTTTTTTTTGCATCCTTATGACCCACATCCTTCCCCTATCTAAGCGTCCAAATGCCTATCTGGACTGAGATTATTAATCTTGCTTGTTCTCATGTCTCCCTGGGAGGGATCTTGTCTATATCCAAATAGGTTTCTCTCTTTGGCATGGATGGATAAACTCTTTCATCATTTCTCGTCCTTGCAAGAATTTTGGGTTTTGGTTTTGCAATCGGTGGTGGACTTCCATGGGCAGCTGCTGCTGTTGTTGTTATGAAGACATTTAGTTTTTATTTACCCACTATCCATTTTGGCTCTGTGTGTGTTCTGGTGCTCTTTGCTCTGCACTCATTAAGCTCTGGCTCTGGGTTGGTTCGAATTTTCCGACGTCTGAAAGTCGTATTCTCCGACGGATTTGAAAATGCTGGGGGTGGAGTTTGGACATTAATCTTTGAGTGGACTCCGATCTACTGCTCTTTATTTCTTTCTGACATTCGTTTCTTTTGTTCATGTGAATCGCTGATCCTCGTATCCCATATCAGGATTTCCATTTTATATTCCTTTCTACCGGCATCATCCTTTTTCGGATTGAGCATCGATGGTGATACCCTCATTTTGGCGGATGTGGGTAACATTTTTTGTGTGTCCACTTTCTCTGTGGTTTGTGTTTTTCTGATCCCTAGATATTTGGCAGTGATTCCCTCAGGTATATCCATAAAAGCTGAGCTACCTCTCTAACATTCCTTTATGATTGTCGCTCCACATTTTCCCTTTCTATCTGGTTTAATTTGAACATTCTTTGGTATGGGGGGTATGGGTGTGTTGGACTCTCACACATTTACATAGGAGGCATTTATTCATGCCACCATGGAAGTTGAGTCAAATTTTCACTTATCTTCTGAGGTGGATCGATGCGGTGGCACTCGGGTCCCAGACACTTGTCACACTCAATAAGACTCGATGCTAATGCTAAATGGTCTACATGTAGCACTTGATCTGCATGGGGTTGATCACACAGAAATCGGACAATGATCCCAGCGTCAACAACGTTCTATTAAGATCAACACCCTAACACCTACTCTGGTTTTTGACCATGATGTGTTGATTGATCGTATTACCAGCTTGCAAAAGAGGGCTCTCGTTGGTAGGTGGCATTTGGTGGACCTGAGTGAAGCTGAAATGAGAATTTGGGTTGATTCAAAATGGAAGTCCATGCTAGGATATATGCCGACTGAGGTTAGACTATTACGTGGCTGGTACAATTTCCACTTTCTCAGCCAGGATGACTTAATGAAAATTAAGGCTATTTCGTGGATAAAAGGGCGGAGTTTTTTGGCACTTCATTCTTGGTATATTGGCTTCAATCCTCTGAAAGAAACCCCCCAAAACAAATTAATCTGGGTTAAGCTGCCAGGATTGCCTATTGAATTCTTGACTAAGTAGGTTCTCATGGATATTGGGAATGCAATTGGTAAATTTATATATGTTGACCCGTGGTGTTTGGGGGCTCAGGATAAAAGAGTTGCCTGGATTCTGATCGAGAAGGAGTATAGAGGCTGGTTTCGAGATCATATCGAATTGCATTGGGGGGGACACACAACTAACCCAGTGCCTAGAATTTTGGGGGTTGCCTTTCCGATGTCTAAATTTTCATGACATCGGCCACCTTCTGGCTCAATGTCCTTGTCATTTAGGGTGCAGACATAAGGCTCATGGGCGAAATTTTTTTGGTGCGTCGGAGCAAGCACATGCTATTGATGACCCTCATGGCTACAAATGTGCGGTGCCACATCTTGGAAATGATTCATGGAGAAAAATAGGTACTTCGATTGTCCCTTATTTTGTACATCCCTCTGCTCATTAGTCTTTGAAATATGGTTCTTCTCCTATTACTATTCCTTCTTCCTCATTGTCTTCTGATGAATCAGGTGTCCCATTAGATAATGATCCCCCTCTACATAATACAATCTCCCCTTTGGCTGACTCGCTTCCTCGTAATGTTATTCCTCCCCTTGCCATGTCATATGATGCACCTTCATCCTCGCATATTATTTATGCTCCTGTGTCGTCTCCCTCACAATTCACTCATCATTTCCCGGGGTCTCGGACTAGCCCTACGTTGTGTACCTAACCACTTGCTTCCCCTGCCAACTTTGTTGGTAGCAAACTGGATTTTCTTTTATAGAGGAAGACCCTAGATCTTCGTATTGTTACTATACACAAGCCACTTGGCTATTCATCCCCTCACATCAGTTCCTCTTGGGCGGGCAATATCACCATCCATTGGAAACAAAACCATGACAGCTGACACTTTCAAGGGCGCGCTCGGTCTCTCCCTTTAAATTCATTTGATGATCGTACCCTCATTGAGGTTCCTATTGCAGCTACTCCCTCTTCTAGGGCCCTTGGATTACGGATGCCGGCACTTGGTTTGTCATGACTTTCATTCTCTCTCTCAATACCCGGGGTATGGGGGCTGCTCCAGAATATCTAATCTTCAAGCAACCTTTTATCTGTTTTCGTCGATATATCATCCTTTTACATGAAACCATGCACTTGGTACCACATGTGTTATATACATATTTGAGCACTTCAACCCCAATCATATATGTCGATAAGCCAAGGGCTCTTTAACCCCTAAAAGTGTTGTTTCATACTCTAAAGGATCATGGTCAACTAATTACATCATTCCCCAGAAGTTCCACCTGAAAAACCACTCAAAATTGGCCAAAACTGGACCATACTGACTGCTCCACTGTCAAGGTGCAATGCATATTGGCTTCTACACTAGCCAGGTGTGATGCATACTGAAGAGGCCTTCTGCAAAGTGTGATGAGCGAGAATGGACAAATGGCTAAGACAGTTTGTTAAGTGGATGCTCATGGAATCTTCTAAAAACTTCTCCTATGACACTTGCCTCTCTGAATTCGCCCCAGGATGAGTAAGAGATCAATGAAATCTTCAAGTGGAACCAAGAACTATGTGTGGAATGACACTAATCAAAAACCAAGAGCTGACTCACATCCTTGCAAACATCTATAAATGGATTCCTCATCTGAGAGATCTAGAGGCTGGAATTTTGTAATTTGTAAGGAAGTGCTGATAGTTTGTCTTTGAGAAGGAGCATTGTATTGTTGGGTGATCTTGCTTTTCATAAGGTGAAGAGGGCTTTGATGCTGGGAGGATGATGCTGAATCAGACAGCTGGGTTGTAATTCTCCCTTTTATTTTAATAAAGTTCTTTGATTTTTCCTCCATACAATTGCGTACTTGTGAATCTTGTTATTTGTGAATGCCATTGTATGTTCAATGTATTTCTGATCCTGCATTGTTTATGATATAATAGGTCGAGATGCTTTGATGGTGTTTTGTTCCTTTGTTTCTATAAGTATTCTCTAAGTGGGACAAGTAGGAGAGGAGTTGCAAGCTCTATCAAGGGAGAGAGAAATCAAGAAAGGAGTCAAGCGAAAAATCCAGGTTGGTCCCTTTTCTTCTCTCTTATCTATCATACATAGAGGAAATAGCAAATTGCTTTGATTGTTTGTTCCTAAGATAGCTGCCAATCTTAGTGGGACTAGCAGATCAAAAAGACGCTAGTTTTCCCAGAAACAAAATGGCAACTCCGCTAGGGAATGAATAGTTTGTTTGTTTTTTATTGTTGTCTACTTTATAAACTACAGACGAACCCTGAAGTTAGCCAGATAGCCTTCGAACTGCTCTTGTTATGCAATGGCGAAGTAGATGAATGTTGTTTCAGTCAATCTCTGGGTTGGTTTATGAACTAAACATTTGACTTACAAGCATTCTAAACGCCCTTGCGATAGCTCAATAACCTCCCAAGATCATACCCCTGTACTTTGTTCTTTACTGTTTACAATAGCTCAGCTTAACTCATTGAACTCAGCTACAAATTTGAGCAAAAACCCACCTCAGTTTCGCTCCCTGGCCCATCACACTATCTATCACTAGAAGCCAGTATGCATCGCACCTCCCATGTGTAGCAGGTGAGATGCATCCCTGTTTCTATGAAGCACAGGTGCGATGACTAAGTAATACTATTCCTCTCTTTGAAATTTGGGTTTTTCTCCTTGTTTTCAGCTCTATTTAGTTGTTTTGCTGCTTATGATCAGTATTCTCATTGCTGAACCCTCCTTCCTTTACATAGTTCAGCCTCCGTTGATTAGGATTAGTAAATGCTTTTATGTATTTTTCCATCATTTACGATCCTTTGTCAAAAAGTAGCTTAAATCGAACTGTCGTTTTGATTCAAAAAGAAGAGTGTCGTAAAGTCTTCCTCCTCCAGATAGTCGATTGTACTTTTGTCATTGTATTTGATTTGAATTGTTAATATTTGAAGTGTCGAAAGCAGTTTTCTATTCAAAATCGAAAAGTTTCGTATAGTCTTCCTTTCATTTTGAAAAGAAATTGTCGAAATGTCTCTTTGAAGAAAATATTTCAGATCTATACTTAGTTTCCTTTTTTGGCATTCTTCACATTAAAGGGAAAGAAAAACAAATACATGCATTTGCATTTGCATTTAAACTGTGTACGAAAAATGATTTAGGAAAAGTGAATTTAGTGTGTGCTCTTTGCTCTCTGTTTGAAAGAATCACAATCTTCTTTCCCTAGTAGCTAGGATTTTCATTGCTAAAAGAAACAACGATTGTTTATCATTTTAGATTACATATTTAGGAATTTTACATCTACATCACGCGGTGAACCTTTAAAGGAAAACTTCTAATCAAGATCAACTCCAAAATAAATTTCAATGAACTTAGCAACGCTTTGGAACCTAATGCAACACATTTAGAAATTTAGGCTAGAGACGTGTTCCAGCATTGTAAAATCTAGTAACTATCATTTTCATCAAAGGTTTAGTGATTCCTCCTCTTTGATACGACAAGTGCTAGCACGGACTTGTGCTCCCCATACCATCGAGTATATATTGGGAGACTACAATAGGCTTATATCCTTTATCCATAGGAAGCCATGTGTGCCACCCTATCGATCGCAATGCACTGAACACAACATTCGGGAAGATTGACTGTCGTATAGAAGTCCTTGGTAATTTCTTTTTAATTTACCACCAAGGTGTATATTGCAGTTTTGCGATTGATTTGGTAATCCCCCTATCTAGATTTCCAGAGTAGTCACTTTCGTTCCTTTTCGACTCTTTAAAAGAAAATTTCCATCTGAGCACTTGTCACTTCAGGCTCATTAAAAATCGAAGGCGACTAGAGTCACCTTTAGCTTTTTCTCGACTCTTAAAAATTGAAAAAACAAAGTTGTGTCAAAGCGTCATTAAAATTTATTTAATTTGAAATAACACCTTTGTTCCTTCATTGATATTAGGTTGAGATATATGGAGACAAATCCGGGATCCACCAATCAAGGAATCCCTTTTGATGGGAATCCTAGTCCTTTTCCTTCTTTTGGAAATATTGGTTCTCCTGATATGGCTACATTGTCCCTTCCGTGAATTACATTTGGCTTGCCAGTATGGCTATTCTCAATCTCTGTCGTTCAAAATACCGTGATTCCTCCAGAGTCAAATCAACCTCCAGTTGATCCTAAAGTTGACCCTTTGCCTTCTTCCTCGTTTGTTTCTCCCTCCTCCTCTTTCTCTTCGCTTGGTGAAAGTATTGGTGCTAGTAACCAGGTGGATAAGAAGAAGAAGAAAGGGAAGAAGAAGAAGAAGAAGCCAATTCAGTAAGGGGGCAACCAAGTAACCATTGCTTTGAATGCAACATCTAATTAAACTCTGTCCGTTAAGCCACACAAAGTCAAATATCCATGCATAATCTATGCGGAAGACCATCTTCATCAAAATTGTCCTTATTTTCCTCAGATCTTGAAAGAATGGTCTTCCTGTTCACACCGTCCGATGTCATCAACCTCTGGCGATCATGTTTGTAACACTCCATCAAATAGTAATAGTGAAGTTCATGGACAAAAAAGAAAGGTCAAGGTTCCATGTAGGTTATGTGAAGGTATACACCCCTTTCACCTTTGTCCTTATCTCGCTAAAGCCAAAAGAGTCTTGGATAACCGTCTTACTTCACCGCAACGACTATCTCTAAATCCTTCACTATTTGATGAACTGACTGACCAAAATTAATCATCGGTCGAAACCACTCTCTTCGAAAGTGAATCCTATGAGTCTATACCTGACCAAAATCAACAGGTCGAGGTAATAGTTGACCTGATTTCACCTTCAGCTGATCGGACCTTTCCCGAAGAGAGTGAAAATTATACCACTCAAGTTCTTTTTGTTACCTCAAATCCAAATGAGCTTGGGAGCAGTCCACGTGTTCCAGTAAGACAGGGGGAAAATCCTCTAGTTCTCATAACTCAAGGGGTTAATTCTCCCATTTCTACGGTACCCCCTCCAAGTAGTCTAGTTACTTCCTTCGATTGGAATCAATTGGAAAAATCCTGCCTTCCTTCTTATGTGCCTTTCTAGATCATAGTACAAGTTTGTAACATGATTGTACCTAGTGCTATTATAGATGAAGGTGCTTTAGTGAGTATCCTTTCCTCAATTGCTTGAAGTGCTTGGTTCACCATCGCTTACACCTGTTACACAGAATTTGTCAGGCTTTAACAAAGGAACCAGTCGACTATTAGGGATCCTTTTGAAGTTGCTAATATCTTTGGAAAGGAAAACTGTTCACTTGAATGTGATGGTAGTCTAGGGACCATTAGATTACAATCTACTTCTTGGACGTGACTATATATATAGCATGGAATCTATTGTTTCCACACTCTTTCCAGGAATGTGTTTCCCACATGAAGGCGAAATGGGCTAGCTTATCGACCAACTTTCATTTCTCGGATCAAACACAGAGCTAAGTCAAACATCATCCCTAAATGGTCTCTTTGCTTCAAGAATGTCTCTTCAACCTTCATTCCATCCACCTGATTGCAGCAAGTAGTCCAGTGAATGTAAAGAAGTTTAGGGGGCATGCACCCTTCTCCATCCAGATGAACCCACGTGAAAAGATAGGTTTCCCTATAGGTTATGTGATTGCAAGTGTAATCTCACACCATTCACTTTTGTCCACTCATTCTGGGGACAAAGCCAAGGAAGTGTTTTGGTCTAACCATTGACAGAAGCAATCCTGCCTAACCTCAGTGATTTCCACATGGTTACCTCAAGACTCTCCTTTTCTCGATGCCTGGGGGCATGCAAACCTTTTTATGCAAGTGAAAAATGACCAATTTCATTTTTTAGCTTTGTAGATTTTTTTAGCTTTTTAGCTTTCTAGTATGTCAACTTCTTAGGTTAGGTGAATGGTCTGACCCACCATTCACCATCGTCTATGTTGCGGATGAAGCAAAGGAAGTGTTTTTTCTAAATTGCTAATGAAACCATCCTACCTAACCTCAGTAGTTCCTTAGTTTTTCTAGATTTTTTGGCTTTTTAGTTTGGTCATTTCTAGCCTACATAAAAAGGCAAGGAGAATATGTTATCGTAGAGTTCAAGCTCACTAAAAAATGAACCTACCAATGAGGGACATCTTTGACTGCATGAGAAATGTTTCCGCAAGGTTCAATCTCGTTAAAAATAAACCCGCCAATGAGCAATGTTTCCGCGAGGTTCAAGCTCATTAAAAAATAAACCCGCCACTGAGCATATGTTCCCCCAGAGTTCAAGCTCATTAAAAAATGAACCCACTTTCAGTAAATAACCTTTGTGATTGCCATTATATCAGCCTTTCGAGCCTTGGTTGTGTTCCCTCCATCACCTCCATTCTTTTGGCCAATCATGCACTTCCACTTGATTGTTTACCTTTTTGAGGAATAGCTGCGATGAGTGGTCCTGTTAGCCACCCTCTTCACATCACCATGTTTTGAGAAGTTCCAAGATTACACGGAACCAGTCGCTACCCTGAACGCCACTCGTACCTCAAAAGACGGGTCTACTCTAAACTTTTTTCAGACTTGCTAAATATGAAAATATTATCAAGCAATTGGCCTTTCCAGCTCACTAAAGTGATTGGAAGTGCCATCCCTCTTGTATTTTAATCTTTTTGGACTTGAGGGATTATCCCACAAAAAAGATTGAGTGCTTGTCTTTTTCGGCTCGCTAAAGTGATCGGAAAAGTCATCCCTTTTGTATTATTTTAATCTTTTTCGGACTCAAGGGATTATGATATGAAAAATAACTGCTGGAGCTTCCTTTTCGTCCATTTTCAAACTCTCTAAACATGAAAAGGACCAAGTTGTCTTTGTTTTTAAACTCATTAAAACAATAGCGACAAACTTGTCCATCTAGACAAGAACGAGTTTCACTATCGCTAGGCTCGTTAAAACATAGCGACAGGTTTGCCTGAATGGCAAATTATAGAACAAGAATATGTTATTCTCCTTAATCTTGACAAAAATTAAGAGGTACTAGTCAGCAATGACTGGGGAAAAAGGGAAGAAAACTTGAAGAATTTTATTGGTAGCAAGTCGCTCTTGAACATGACACTTACACTCTAACACCATGATTGAGTCGAGTTGGGTTATTCCATTCACTAGTCTTATTACCATTGGTCATCCATACGATCCATATTTTGGGGTTAACACTACCAATCCATATCAGTGTCACCGATATGTTCAAGAGAAGTCATTTAGAGAATTCACCATTCAGCCAATGCCTCATCCACTGCAATACCTTCACCCTCCATTTTTCATGACCGCCATTCCTAAACCTTGTCTCATTAGATCGTTTTCACCTCCATAAAATCATTTGCTTCATTTCGTGTCGTAAATGTGGGATACATCAAGGCCCTCCTATGACGGGTCACTTCTTGTCGACATTAGCTCATTATCCAAGAAGTTGAGTTAGAAACAACCCTTTCAGTACTTTGAAGCTTGCATGCCTCAATGGCAAGTTTCTCACTTCCGGCGAAAGGTTTATATCAATGGCGTTTGACCGAAAGATTTTGCGTGGTGTTTGACATCAGATCATATATTCACGCCACGTGAATTGTATTGTAGTACCTTGAGGGTCATTATCATTATCAGTGATTCCTCTCACGTCTATTAACAACTTGCATCATTGGCTGGTAATCAGATGATGTCTTTCCATGTTCAACTTCAGAACATTTTTTCACATGGTTCGACTTGTACATCAAGCGAAGATTGAACGAGTTTGAAGAACCCGAATCTAGTTCCATCCATCCTGACTGCGATATATTCAGGAATATAAAGACATCAAATGTACACAGAAGCTGCATAGATGATCATCCAAGCTAAGGGATGATGACTCTACATACAAAGAATCACTAGTCTGTAACAACAGATGATTATTTGTTCTATGTACATGAAAATGAATTTATAAAGCTAAGCATGGGAATGCCTGCCTCAGCTAGATCATGAAAATAAAATGATGATGATGTATTGTACTGTATCTTATACAGGTCACCTTCTAATTTGAATACCTCATATCCTCATGATAAAGTATTTCACCCGAGATCAAAAGATTTACGACCTCATGCTTTAGGGGGCAATTATTATAGACATGTTTGGGCACTTCAACCCCAATCATATATTTCGATAAACCAAGGGATCTTTAACCCCTAAAAGTGTTGTTTCATACTCTAAAGGATCATGGTCAACTAATTACATCATTCCCCAGAAGTTTCACCTGAAAAACCACTCAGAACTGGCCAAAACTGGATCATACTAACAGCTCCACTATCAAGGTGCGATGCATACTAGCTCCTACACTAGCTAGGTGCAATGCATACTGAAGAGGTCTTCTGTAGGGTACAATGAGCGAGAATGGGAAAATGGCTGAGACAGTTTGCTAAGTGGATGCTCATGGAATCTTCTAGAAACTTCTCCTATGACACTTGCCTCTCTAAGTGGAACCAAGAAATCTATGTGGAATGACACTAATCAAAAACCCAGAGCTAACTCACACTCTTGCAGACATCTATAAATGGATCCCGCATCTGAGAGATCTAGAGGATGGAATTTTGTAATTTGTAAGGAAGTGCTGATAGTTTGTCTTTGAGAAGGAGCATTGTATTGTTGGGTCATCTTGCTTTTCATGAGGTGAAAATGGCTTTGATGCTGGGAGGATGATGCTAGATTAGATAGGTGGGTTGTAATTCTCCCTTTTATTTTAATAAAGTTCTTTGAGTTTTCCTCCATACAATTGCGTACTTGTGAATCTTGTTATTTGTGAATGTCATTGTATGTTCAATGTATTTCTGATCCTGCATTGTTTATGAATAATAGATCGAGATGCTTTGATGGTGTTTTGTTACTTTGTTTCTACATGTATTCTCTAAGTGGGACAAGTAGGCGAGGAGTTGCTAGCTCTATCGGGGAGAGAGAAATCAAGCAAGGAGTCAAGCGGAAGATCCAGGTTGGTCCCTTTGCCTCCTTCTTATCTATCATACATAGAGGAAATATAAAATTTCTTTGATTTTTTGTTTCTAAGATAGCTGCCAATCTTAGTGTGACTAGCAGATCAGAAAGACACTAGTTTTCCTGGAAACAACATGTGATAAATTACTTCAAGAGGATGCTTCTTGATTGGCATATGGCTGCCACGGCTGCTGTTGGTCTTTTCAGAGGACTAGTGGCTCTATGGGACCCTCCATGGGTCAAAGTTAGGGCTTATTCATGTTTTGTTGGCATCCTCCTCGATGGACATACGAGGGGCCTTATGGGGCACATTCATATACTAAATGTGTATGCCCCATACAAGAATAAGGATTTTTTAGGACAAATTGATTACGGTGGGGATTCTGGCGCTGGTATCCCTCATCATTGTGAGCGATCTAAATTGCACGATTGGCTTGGACGAGGTATGGGGGCGCTCCAGAAAAGTTGACACTATGGCGGAGGTGATCAGAGAAGCTATCATGGACTATAATTATGTTGATATATTCCCTTCTAAGGTTGCTCCAACATGGGACAATGGTAGAGCAGGGATGGCTTATCTTGCAAAGAGGTTGCATCGATTCCTTTTGCATGAGCAGGTTGTGGAGCGACTCGGGAATGTCCAATCTCACGTGGGAAACAATTATATCTCTGACCATAGGCCCATCATATTACAATGGAGGTAGGGGGAGTTTAGAGGTGGTTTGCCTTTCAAATTTAATCGAGTGTGGTTGGATGCCCTACATTTTAATGCTCTTGTGCATAATGTCTAGACCCATGCTGGGGTACAGGACTCATCTCCCATGGTGCATATCCTAGATAAGCTTGGGGTTCTTCAGATGGAGGATAAAGCTTGGAAAAATAAAAATGAATATCAAATGAATAAGGATCTTCATGATATTTTACAGGAACTGGATGCTCTTCAGCCCCATATGAGTGCACACTGCCTCCCGAATGCTCTCCGAAATTATATACATGAACTAGAACTAAAGAAGAATAATATTCTCCTTATTAAATAATCTACCTGGCACCATAAGAGCATGGCCATTTGGATTCGGGAGGGGGACCAAAACACACAATTTTTTCATAGATTCACAAATCAGAGGAGAAAAATAAATTCCATCTGGAAGATTATTGATGTTGATGGGAGTCGAGTTCAATCGCAGGGGGGATATTTGCAATGTTGTTGTTTTACACTTTCAGAAGGCCTACAGTCAAAGAGAAGTGGCGTGTGCTAAGGACAAAATATGGGGTGTGGAACTATATGCCACCATGTTTGATGCAGATGCAAACTCTCAACTTTTCAAAGCGGTCTCAGAGGTAGAACTCCTAGGGGCATTAAAATCGTTTATGGGAGACAAGAGTCTGAGTCCGGATGGGTGGTCGATGGAACTATTTACTCACTTTTTTTTATCTCTTTAAACATGATCTTCTTGACATGGTGGAGGAGTCGAGGTCTAAGGGATACATACACCCGCATATAAATTCTACATATATTGCCCTCATTCCGAAATGGATCCCCTTTGGCACCTTCTTTGATTTTCGGCCCATTTTGCTCTCTAACCTTATTTATAAGGTTATATAAAAAATGATTGCAAATAGGATGAAGGGTACACTATCAAGATTCATATCTGCTGAACAATTCGGCTTTCTTCATAATAGACAAATCCATGATGTCGTGGCGATTGCACAGGAATGCATGCGTTTGATACATACAAAAAAAATTAAACGTTGCTATTATGAAGATTGATTTATAGGAGGAATATGACTTCCTTGACTGGGGGTACATCAGGTTGGTTCTTCATAAAATTGGGTTACAGTCCTCATAGTGTAAACTATCTTCTCATTCATTAACCAAATATCATATTACATATATACAAGAGTATTGTCTCAAGATAGGAAAACAATCTTGGACATACAATCTATTGGTTGAGAGAATATATCAACCACACACCAAACTAGAGAAACCACTCCTATAGAATAGGAACAGACTCTTTACCTGGAAAGTCACAATTGAGACAAGTAGGAATTAATATTCCAACACACCCCCTTAATGAGTACTCATCTCGATATCAGTTTGCAAAGTCTAGTTGTCATCAAACATAAAAGAATATGTTGATGTCCATATAAAGAAGCAACCATCCACCATAATGCATGGGTACTAACTCCTGCAACCACTAGTCTTGTAGGATGTCCTTCGCATACATAGTTCTTTCAACCATTATAACTGCACACTTGTACCTGTACCTATAAATCCCCCACCAATATCATCATGGGTTTTATTTGATTACCCGTAGCCATGCTTTGGGTTTTATCGGATCACCCTCAACCATGCCACCAAGGGATCTGAGCCACCAAGGCTAAACACAACCACCAATGCTCAACTCTACAATAAAGGCTCAACTCAGCCGCAAAGGCTCACCACATCCGCTCTGGGCCACAAATCTGCCACTAAGGTAGTCTAGCTACTATGAGCCACAAACGTGCCACTAGGGCACTCTAGCCACTAAGGCTCACCAAAGACCTGATTCAACCAGGCCAAGGGTTTCCTCGGCTAACCCTTAACCATGCCAACAAGAATCTTTGTACCACTTCACTCTTACATGTGGTTTCTGGCTTACCACAAACCGACACTGCAAATACAAAGTGGTTCTTAGATTACCACGAACTATATGGGGTACACATGCCTTACAAGGCTTACAACACAACTCCAACTTTTGGAGTTACAAGGTACCTACATTACAAAGACCACTACAAAACATCCTAGACTTTCTTACACATGTGATTCACATTACAACATAATAGAGTCTATTCCACAAACACAAACAAACTCACACTAACTTTCACCTAGTTGTGCATCATCGTTTAATCATTGTTGTTGCTCCTTTCACATCTTAGGCATTTTTCTTTTTGTCAATTAAAGCATGGAACTCCATGCTTAACCTGTCGTCATTTGTTTGAGTCACGAATGATAACAAAATAACTTTACCTAAATTGAGTTAGCTAGGCTCAATGAGGCACAATAATTTTATCCATGATTCCAAGACATAAAAATAACTTTCATATTAACCAAACATCATATTTCTCTATCTCTGCCCATAGATAATTTTAGATCACTATCTGAAATAACAATCACACCACCATCAACTCTCCACCACTGGCTCATCCAGGTGACACATTGTCGGAGATCTGCTACCAAAGAACTATAGAAAACTCTAGATCTGCTACCGGAGGTTGCTGATCAAAACAAATTTTTCCTTTGTTCTTCTCTCAGTTGTGCAAGTGAGGGCTACACTTAACCTAATCCACAAACTTTTGGCAAATAATTCTCACAACAACATAAACCGCATCTCACCATACAGGCACAACACGGTAGGGTTGTGAGGTTAATCAAAGCCTCGCTGTCAATCTGTCGCGATCAAGGCAACTTGCATGCAAGTTTCAGATCTTGGTTGATCATTTCTAACAAAGGACCAGTTCAAAATTGTCACTGGGCCAGTGAGCATCCCCTTCATGGGTCGAGCGGTCATACAGATCCACCATGCAGATCCATTGATCCACGATACCATTGTCCAAAATCCACTGATCTGCCTAACCACCGATTCAGATGCACTGATGCTCTCGTTTTTTCACCACAGGCAAACTTGAATCGCTCCTCTAGTGGGCCTAAATAAATGGACAAACCAAAAATTATAAAAATTAAAATATATTCTTTTATTTCCTCAACCCCAGGATGCGCCAAGCTTCCTCAGCCCAAGGCAGGCCAAGCCCACGAGGGGCCAAGCCCTCACGGCTCTGATACCATGATAAAAACCCGATAGTGTAAACTATCTTCTCATTCATTAATCAGATATCATATTACATATATACATGAGTATTGTCTCGATATAGGAAAGCTATCTTCGACATACAATCTGTTGGTTGAGAGAATATCTCAACCACACACCAAACTAGGGAAACCACTCCTATAGAATAGGAACAAACTCTTTACTTGGAAAGTCAAAACTGAGACAAGTAGGAATTAATATTCCAACATGATCAAAGGTTGTAGAAAAATGTGTAGGTAAAAATTATGTTAACCAATTCGTGGTCAAGATACCTCAATTTACGTCCAATTCCTTACATTTCGGCCTTACAGTAAAAAAAATTTAGACAGATTATACATAGAAGAGGTGAACTGAAACTAGATGGGTGGGTGGCCTAATAATCAAATAGTACTGCATTGCTGGCTTTTTTGGAGGAAATTTTTTGTGATAATAACTTTTTGAAAGTTATTATTTAGGAAGGAGTTTGTTAAACAAAAATTGGGAGCATTTATTGTGAAGTTTCATAAGAAAAAAAAATTAGTTCAATATATTAATTAGATGAAAAAATAATATGTCCAATAAACTATTTTTAATCCAATAAGCATCAAAATTATTTTTCCTTTTTGTATTAGAAATTTCCAAAAATAATAACATAATTAGCTATAAATTAAATTTACTCTCCTTGTAAATTGTAGAAGCATTAGGTAGTTGATTCATTAAGATGTTTATTCTCCCCCAGTTTTAAATCTCACCTTTCCTATTAACTTTATTATCCAATTTCAAAATATTTCAACTTTATCATCCCATTTCAAAATATTTCAAAAATTTACCATTAAATTAGGTTCAGTCACAAAGTCATATACGACGAACGGAAATATCTGAAGTAGATGAACAGGCGTTCTTTTAAGGATTGATACGGTTGGCGCAGTTTCGATCACGTCAGCACAATCATCTTGTACGGTTGATGAATTATTTACAGTCATTTCTACAGAATTTTGTGTATTTTCAAAAACACATCAATTACGAGGGAAAGCTCTCGAGGATGATGTCATGGAATTCGTTATCAACTTCCTTCTTAATTAGAAATGTAATATGCTCAAAGTTATTTAAAAAACGGTTTTATAAATAAACATGTTATGTCTAAAAAAAACTTGCAAAAAAAAATAACATACAATGCTAATTCATTTTAAGATGAAGAGATATATTAAGAATGAGGAGAATTATATCTATTGTATTATGAAGTATTGTATTATGAAGTATGATGTAAATCATAGGAATTCTTTTATACATATTAAGAATAAATTAATTTTACTAATCATAATTTTTTTTTTCAATTTAGTAAACTAAAACCTTCATAAACAATGGTAAAATAAGAAAGAGTGAATGGTATAATGAGGTATGCCTATTTCAGTTTTTTTCGTCATCTACCATTAAAATTATAACTAAGAAAAAAAAAAAAATCACTGATGTCTAAAGAAAGAATGAAAAGTCTTCCTAAATGAACTGATAAATTAGATCTCTTAAACCTAAAATAAGTCATGAAAGATCTAAACAAAGTTAAACTCTTCCATTAATCAACTCCTGCAATATATATTGGTAATGGAGAGCTTCGTTGCTGAAAATTCAATGTTTTCTACCCGTTAAACTCTTCCATTAATCAACTCCTGCAATATATATTGGTAATGGAGAGCTTGGTTGCTGAAAATTCAATGTTTTCTACCCTTGAAAGTAACTAATTTAGAAAAAATAATTGGTTAAAGCTTACTTCTAGAAAGATCCAAAATCAATAATTAGCTTGATAAATTGAGACGAGGTTACAATCTGGTTGGAAATTTTATCATAAGAAAAGCTTTCCATTTGACTACGGGAAATCAAACTCTCCCACAATGGGAAATTTGGGGAAAATTATGGAAATAATGCGCATGACCCAAAGTCTCAAACTTTTGTTAGTTAACTACTCACAAATTACTCATAGAAATACTTTACAATAGAAAAAATACTTTAAAGTAGTAGAACATCATTAAAAGGGGCTTCCTAGGGCCATCGTACTATCACTTATGTTAGACATAGGAAGAATCCCTATAACATATGTTCATGTCTATCATTATATTTTGATTCTATGGGATAATTCTATTGTGATATTAAGTTAGTATTTTAGAAACAAATAAAATATTAACCCAACCTTATAATAATGGAGGAAAAATATAAGAAATAAATTTATCATCAATAGGGTTTGGGAGCCCCTTTATGGATTTCTCCTATGGAAAACCCAGAAAGAATGGAATTTAATAATTTTGAAATCTAAGCAATAGAATGTAGAGTGAGTCTTGTTAGGAATTTGGAGGAACCTAAAAGGAACCATCCTCATCAACCCTTACACATACTCAAACTATAAAGGAGCTAAATAATACATCGTGGTTCTTATTGCTTTGCATATAAACCCAAGCCAGGTTCAGAATACAAATGAAATTGTCTCCCTTTAACATTTCTATCTTAGATCACTAGGGTTGCCCTCCACAAGGATTCATAAAGATCAAATTTTATGGTGCCTCAAGAGGTAATCTAGGGCCATTAGGTTGTGGAAGGACCTTCAAGGATAATTCATGTAACATTCCTTGTATTTACATTAGTGTCATTGGCACCAACAATATCAATGTTGCCAAGCTCTGTGAACTCGAGAATAAACTTATAAGAACTATTAGAGAATAATACTTAAAGTTGATAGTGGAAATGGATTTACATATTATCATCTTGATAATTAAAAAAGAAAAAGGTCTACCATCAACAAATGATCAAGATATTGGTGATTGGAATCTGGTCTAGAATAGGTAGGTTCTAACCTTGTATAAATAATTTTTGTAAACATGTTTTTAATAAAACATAAAATATGTTATGGAACACATACATTGTGCTCCCCCTATGAGACCCTCTCTACACCCGACAAAACATTCAACATGTGGTTATAATCGTGCAAACAATATAGCATATAACCAATTTTTTCGCACTTGATGTTTTCTTTCCACATAGGTGGTCGCAGGAGTACATGGTCAACAACCCACGATAGTAATACCCATTGTTTCTCTACACCAAGAGAACTTCTTAGTGGTCACATATTTTTTTTATACATCTACAACGTTATTCAAAGTATCCACCTTTTCCATTAGCACTTTCTTGTCTTCAATCATATCTCTCACAACGTGATACTGAACATCAATATGCTTTGTCTTCAAATGGTAAGCTAATTTATTTTACATGAAAATTGTAGTTTGAATGTGAAAATATATCTTTATAGCTTGTTTTACCAATCCAATAACTAAACACAAACTTTGTAACCATACTACTTCCTTATTTTCATGGGTGGCTTCCACGTGTTTAGCTTCTATAGTTGATAGTGCCAATATAAATTGTTTTTTTCTAATCCAACTCATTTCTCCTCTCCAAATAGGTTAAATACATACCCACACATAGACATTTTGTGATCTGGACCTCTATCCCATTTTTCATTATCCAAGCCATACATTTCCAACACTCTATCCAGTCCTAGTATTCCTTGGCAACACAATTCATAGCCAGTATTGCCACACAATTACCTGAAAACCCTTTTGACTATTTTCCAATGCTCCTTCCTTAATTTTGCATATACCTACTCAATACTCCCACAACATGTTAAATGTATGGTATACTTCAAACTATTGCAAACATCAATATTTTTAACTATAATGGTGTATGGAACATGAGACATGTCATCTTACTCTTCTTGTGTATTAGGACTATGATGTGCAGATAAATTTACACCTATAGGAATAGGAACCTTTATCATTTTATATTCATGCATATTAAACCTTTGTAATATTATATCAACACGTTTCCTCTTACTTAACCCAAGTTACCTATTTTCTTGATATATTTTAATTTACAGGCCTAAGATAAAATTTGTAACACTGATATTCTTCATGTCAAATTTAGAGGAAAGCTAAGTTTTCACTTCTTACTAATACCACGTCATTGGTGATTACTTTAACTCATATAGGTAATTTGTTAGTTTCCATACTAGCTCTTCCTTCTCTTTATTTGAAAATAGTTATGGTTGCATCATGTAGATTTATTCTTCTAGATTCCCATGTAGGAATGTTGTTTTCATGTCCAACTCTTCTACTTCAATATCAAAAGTAGAAACAATTGATAAAAGAAATCTAATAAAAGTTAACTTGGTAAGAAGAAAAGAATATCGCCAAAGTCAATTCCCTCTACTTGGGAATAACCCTTTGCTACTAACCAAACTTTGTGATTCTTCATTCTTATTTCTACATTCAAATTCTTCTTAAACAACCACTTGTTGTCAATGAGATTTCTTCTAGTTGGAAAATCCAGTAGGCCTCAACCCCCATTCTTTTCCAAGGGTGACATTTCTTCAACCATGTCCTTTTTCTATATTTTTTCATTCTCTTAATCCACTTCCTACTTAGAATTTCGAAGATCATCAACATTAATAAAGAGACAAACATTAAATGGAAATCAATTGGAGTATACATTTTTGGCTTCTCTCTTTCCCAAATTGATCCCCTTAGTGCTAGATTCTATGGCTCTTCATCTTTTGATTCTTTTTCTTCTGTAGAGTCTGATTCATCAAACCTCAATTCAAACTATATATTTTCTTGTTCTCTCTCCCTTGATAGGTATTCCTGTTTAACAACATCTTTAGGTTCTCTAAATATCACATCTAGAATATACACTACCTTCATAGTTTCTATTTTCTAAATCTTACAACCTTTCATACCATCTTTATATGTAATAAATATACACTTTTCAACTTTATTATCTTGTTTACTCCTATTCTCCTTTGGAATGTGTACATAATAATGACATCTAAATACCCTGATATGCTTAAGAGAATGGTTTTTATAATTCGATACCTCATGTGGATTCTTATCTTCCAATGTTTATGATGGTAATATATTTTCCAGGTAACACATAATATCCACTACCTCTACCTAGAATTCCTATCATAACACAACACCACTGAGCATGTACCTTGCTTCCTGCATCAACATTTTATTCATCCTTTTCTCAACTCCATTTTACTACGGTGTGTATGGAATTACATTCCACCTTACTACACTACATTTCTTAAAGAATTTTTCTAATTCATTCCCGTAGAATTATCCACCATTATCTATCCTCAACATCTTAATTGTCTTCTTTGTTTTATTTTCCACAAGATCCTTAAACTCTTTAAATTTATCAAATTTCTTACCAAGGAAATCAATATATGTATTCATCAATAATTAATTGAAACGTAATACACAAAGTTACCCAGTGATGGAACTAACACAGGTCCAATCACATCATTGTGCACTAGTTGTAATGTTCCCTTTGACCTCATAAAACCAAAGGATAATCATACCCAATTTTGCTTCACATACAAGAAAATGTTCACAAAAATTAAAATTCATAGAGAAATTATACATTCATTTTACCATATCATTACTATGTAATACTCGAATTCCCTTCTCTTGAACATGCCCCGTTTGATGCCACTTCATAGTCTTTTGTCCAAAGAGTGTAGCTGTTTTTCCTTATCCTTCTCCACTCTTAGGAACAATGGAACAATTGCACCCATCACTAAAAATGATTCTTATTAGCTTATACAGAGCCTCAAGCTAAACTTGTCTCATTAATACAATTGCTCCTCAAACCATACTATGAGTATCCTTTTGAAACATTATTTTTACACTTGCATCACTCATTTTTCTTACAAAAATAATCTTTCTGGTCAATCCTAAGATGTCCATAACACTATGGAGTGTTCTATTCCTTGCGCCCATGAGCACCAACTTGATTTTTCCTTTTCCTATCATTGTATATGTCGATTCATCTCCAAATAGAACATCACAACCATGGAGTCTTTCATACTTCTAAAACCACTCCTTGTGAGGATTCTTATGAAAAGATGGACCTATGTCAACCAACCATGCCTCATGATCTACATGCCTACTTGAAGAGGCAAAGTACACTTATGCTTATTAATCTTAGGAGGTTTTTGCTTTTGTAAAAGAGCATTTTAAAATCCCTTCCCTTTCTTAGCAATTTTTCATCTACAATCTTTCTTATAATGTCCTTATTTTACACATTTCCAAAATACCTTTACAAAATTTCTTGGAGATTTAAAGCTTCCTCTAGATTTAGATTTCCCACTCGAGGAATTATTTTTTTTTATACTCTTGGAGCATCCTCTTATAGACAATGTATCTAGGTTTTGGATTTCCATGTTTTTCGTTTCATCTCTTCCACTAATAATGATGATACTATTTCATCAAGGCTTAACGTAGTTTCATTACTACCTATAGCAACAACCAGAGGGCCCCATGAATTTGGTACAGAACATAACAAACCGATGCACCTTTAGTCGTATAAATTTCACTATCATTAGATAATAACTAACTTACAATAGTATTAAATGCATTCACATGCTTTATGACCAATTTTTCATCCTTCATCCTCAGGTTATATAATTTTTTCGACATGAACAATTTGTTCACCAAGAAATTGGTCTGATACAAATCCCTTAACCTGTTCAAAAAATACTTCGATGTAGTTTTTCTTGAAAGATTAGTAATATTGAATTAACGAAAAACAGTCATATTGTGCTCTTTTCCTTTTGATCCAACTTAGTCTAGTCTTCTATTAACATCCCCGTCAATGCAGCAATCATAACCACAATGATCCATTGATATTTTTCCACCAAAATATCTGACATTTTGAGCTTCCACAACTCAAAATTTTTCCCATTGAATTTTTTGATATCTATATTTGAGCTATTTTTCATTTATTTTCCCCTGAGAATCACTTCCATAGATATCCCACTGTAATAGGATTTACAATAGGCTTGAGAAAAAACCCTTAGCCACAAAGGCATCCCCTTGAAGACAAAACTACTTTGATACCATATGTACCTTTTAACCCCATACAAATAATTATTGCAAATAGATTCTTAAAAAAACAAAAGTGATGCAATGGAAAACATGCACATTAACACATAGATTTTATCTTAGAAAACCAAATCAAGAAATACAACAATATTTTTTTTCAATATATTCTTCTATATTGTATTATAGAAAAATATATATCTCATGGCATCTATAAAATGGAAATACATTTACCTTGGATTAGAGCACAATTGTGGCTATTTCAGTAAAACTAAAAAACCATGATAAAATCAAACATGTTTCATAAAACCACTTTTAGAAAAAACCACGTGAAAAATACTACCAAAATCAAACGTAAAAGACCATCTAGTTTTTTTGAGAGAAAGTTCCCCTTAATCCTCATACAAGGGTTTTTTTCCCCCATCTAAACTTGTTGATAAAGGGGGAATTCACTACCTCTATAACCCTCCTGAATACGGGGGAATACCATCCCCGCTGCACTTGATTCAACATATAGCATGTATGGATAGTAATGCAAATAATATCACACATACTTCTTAAGATATGTATTCAGTCTCATCCTAACAATATCAACCCTCATACACTTCCATGTAAGTAACTCATTTAATAAAATGGTGGATAAGATCACTAATGAGGGGATACCAATTCTACAACTTCCTCTAGATAGAATGTGAGATCCTTCTTAACCTCAATCCACCACAAAATGATATAAAGCTTTAGAAAATTAGGATAACGATCCCCAATTCTAGTGCAAGGGATGTGAAAACCCTTGAGAGTGTGGCTTGCGATGATGTGTACAATGTATCCATCCATCCCATCCTCTCTTGAGTTCACTATGACAAAAGGTAACAAAATAAGGAAAGGGTTGCATGTATTCGTTGGTGTCGCAATGGATCATTTTTATGTACAATAATGGATATTTTTGGTATATGTGTAACATTGATGCTTCTAGTATAGCTAATATGGATTTTTGGTTCAAACCTTCCTGCATTGTATTTTCATACTTCAAAAATGTCACCATACCACAATAAAATTATGGGCCCTCAACCTTTCTTACATTGCATAGGCATAGGATCTATGAATCTTGGGTTTCTATTATACCTCTTTAAGGTTCATGCTGTATGGTATGCTTTGATTTCTAGTACTCATCTCTGCATATGAATTCCTTCAATTATTTTATGCTCTGCATTTTTCTAATGTTTGGTTTTGGCAACTTGACTCCCCTCAATTCTAGTCTGCCCTACGTTTGATTAGTCACATTGGTCTTATACGTCTTAGTTTGTTTTATGTTATCCTAATGCATTAAAGGATACGACATAATGTATGTTACAAAAATAGAATCCACTGTCACTTTCATGTTTAGGAGGTTGCTTAGGAAGATACAAATATTTATTAAGAATAGTCCCCCATAGCATATCCATGAGAAAATTTTAACAAACAAGGAAAAATTCAACTAGATAAGCACTCAATGCATCACTGGGATATTGAAAAATAAAATGGAATTGGGATAACTAATGTGGGGAATTATGGGAATAGAGACAAAAAATATTGGAATATGGTGGAGTTATATTGGCACATCAAGACTGTGGTGGGGAAAGTATTATAGGATCAAGACGATTCCAAGGAGGAGATATTATTATAGTTGGATGAGGGTATTCTCTAACATAAAAAAAAATAAACACCAACCACTTGGCAAGGTTAATTTTTCTCACGGAGACTTCCAAAATTATCTTTGTGCTACTTTACATATTATAGAATGATCATTTGATGTTTAAACATGTAGGTTCTTTTATATTTTTTCAACTCTTATCTATACCCATAGAGATAGGTATCATGGGCAAAAATAGAGTCATTTTTCTAGTTTTGAACATAAAGTCTATACTTTTGCTATTTGTTGGGTTTCCCGAATAACCAACTATTTGAAAAACATGTTATGTATTTTGAAATTTCTAATAAACTAATACAAAATATACTTTACAAAAAAATGTTAGGATTAGGGAGAAGATTAAAATCATAGAGATGGAAGGATTATTGGACTTGAAACTTTTATTTTTGAGCTTCTCACTACTCATATGCATGAGGAGATTGAAGAGGAACATTAAGGGAAAACAAGCAGGGTTAAGAAAAATCATGATTTTCTATTTGATATAAGGAAAACTATTTCAAGCAACATAGAAGAGAAGATGCCTTTGTTCATATATTTTTCAGTATTTATGAATGATGATTCTTTCCTAGATAGATAGATACCTATGATTAAAGGAATGTTCCAAACTTACACACAAAGAGGCACCTATAAATCCTATCTCAACAATTTTGTCAAAATGATGTAGATAGTAACTACTAACCTAATAAAAAGGGATGATATCCCTCAAAAAGATAGACTTACAAAGATATAGAAAAGTTGAGACAACGAGATTGAAACCAGTAATCATCATATTGTAGCTAGTTTTTTTTTTTAGTATAGAAAGCTTTATTTTTCTTAGAGTTTTGAATTAATGGAGAACTTAGAAGGTCCTATTCTCAAGATATTATTTTAATTGTGAATGAATAATTTCACATTGGTTTAATTGAGAATAGAGTATCTTAGTGAAAATTTTGATAGCAATAACAAATTGATGATGTTGAGGTGAAGAGATGGTGAGCGAACCCTATGGTCAATAATTTGTATAAAATGCTTGCATTATCATTTTATGTCACATTCAAGATGATTTTCTCATGCTAAAAGTAAGGAGGTAAATGGAACAACTTCAATATTATATTAAAATCCAAGTGGCCACGTGATTTATGTTGACTTATCATCATGAAATTAAAAATAATTAAAATACTGAGACCATTGGGAATTTAATTTTTCAATTAATTGAAGACAACATAAAAAGTTTTTTTAATATAAGAGAGTTTCACAAAATAGACCTTATCTTTTACTAAATTCCATAGTATTTTATGTTTATATTGGATCTCTATCCCAACTCATAAAAGTATTAATATTTATTTTTAGTTTAAATATTGTCATTGAAATTTGTACAAACATGTAAACCATGAAATCGGATGATCCACAGTGTTTTCCATTCTTTTGTCGACGTTTCGAGCCTATACCAAGACTCATCATCAGGACTTCTCTTGATGATGAAGCCTTGTATAGGCTCGAAACGTCGACAAAGAATGGAAACAACCATGGATCATCGATTTCATCTATCCAAAACCACTCATTAGAAACCTACAAAAACTAACATGTAAACCTATTGTTTGACATTTTGAATAACCTTGATCTTAAATTTATTATTTTATAAAGTTAAAATCTTAGTCTATAACTATATAATTTTTGTATAATTAAAACTTTAATATATATATTCACTGAAATCATTTTGAATTATGGTATTTAAAAAGATTTAATCCATTTTTGTATTTCACTCTTAATTATTTTAAAATGATTTTAGAGAATACTATTATATTAATTTTATATAAATTAAAATATACAAATTTACTATTTATTTTAAAACTTATTATTTAATATCTTTTTACTTATTTAAAAACATAATTAATTTTTTTTTTTTAATTCTAAACCATAATTTATTTTTATCACCGCAAAAAATTCTCTTCATTATCAACTTCTTTCTTTGAAACAAAAAATCAAAACCCCAATTTCAAAAATCAAAACAATAAACAAAACTTTTCCCAAAAGTAAATTACAACTTTAATATTAACAAATTTACCCCAATTTGAAAAGTCAAAACAATAAACAAAACTTTTCCCCAAAGTAAATTACAACTTTAATACTTACAAAGTTTTGAAATATTAATATTTAATTGTTTTTATTTAAAAACAACACGACAAAATAAACACAGACATTCCTATTGACCAATTTGATTGAATACTTTATAGTCTAGGAGCCGTCATTAAACACATGAGGTTCATATGTCGTGGACCAAACAAGATGATAGTCATAATAAAACCAAAACAAATTCTAATTTATAGTATGGGAGCCATCATCAAACAAATGAGGTTCAAATGTCATGGCTCAAACAAGATGATAGCCATAATAAAACCAAAACAAAATCTAATCACGGAAGCATTAGGTCATATATTGATCTTATTCGTCTAATTTTTATATACGATTAGACAAAGTTTGAGAAGGTAAACTTTAATTAAAAAAGACTCATATCAATGTGCTTTCATTATGATAATAATAAACATTAATTGAAAAACATTCATTATGTTATCAAAATACAATGCCATGTTCTAGTCTTCAAGCCTTCGTGTTGCAGCGTTGAATTGAAAGTAGCAAATTTATACAATATATATATATATATGCGTAAGCCCAATTGGCTCATACCAATTGTCAATGATCGAATGTACATGATGAATATAATTTAAAATGAACGATACCACCATCGAAATTTTCCCGGAAATTTCGAATCATATAATATTTTATATATATGAGAGAATCTTCCTCCATCTATATTTTATTTTCTTTTGTAGCTGTGGGAGACTGACTCAGTATTATATACCTCCCCACTTGCACTGTTACATCGTAGACATTGACAGATTTTATATGAAAGAATACTAGAACCAATGTGTGTTCCAAGGCATATCTAGGGGTCTTCCTCGTGGAACTAGTCTCGTTCGCACCGCCCTATTGTTTAACCATTTTAAAATATGTGGACACAATTCACCATCAGAATAACTGTATCCTTTTATGGGGACTGCAAATGGACCATCAGTTATGGAACTTCCGATCTTGTTTAGGGTGGAGTGCCAGGAAAAGATATGCAAACTTCTCCTTCACATGGAAATATACTATTTGATGCACGGTTTTGTAACGCTCGCCCCAATCACTACCACGCGCACACAGTTCAACGCGAAAATTAAACAAATCCAAACTCAGCCAACAGTTTAGATTTTAATCGAAAAAACTACTTACAGAAATACCGAGTAAGTACGACAGGGATCGAAGGGGCGAGCGGCCTTCAGGAGGTAAAAGAGAAAGATAAATACTTGCAGTTGTAGCTTTGTAAGGTCCTGTGGAAGATGGGGCGAGGTCGAGTCCAGGTGAGGAGGATCGAAAACAAAATCAATCGTCAAGTAACGTTTTCAAAGAGGCGGAAAGGACTGATAAAGAAGGCATCAGAGCTGTCAATCCTGTGCGATGCGGAAGTGGCCGTGATCGTCTTCTCCAACACCGGCAAACTCTACGACTTCTCCAGTTCCAGGTACCTCCCTAACCTTGCCTTTCTTTCTCCTGATCCCCAGCATTGTTACACACAATCTCTGTATGTTGCACTGGCTTTTAGAACGTAGAACAATCTCTGTATGTGGCACTGGTTTTTAGAACGTAGAACAGTAGGGTTGGGACGCACGTAGAACAGTGGGGTTGGGACGTGTCTCGCAGAAGCGGAAATATCGCCTCCAAATTTCTCAAGAATAACTTCTAAATCTATCGAATCATAATAAGAAAAACACATCTGTTCTCACTATTTAACATGCAGCAATGAAAATAGATCTGTTCTTTAACATGCAGTTATAAAAACAAATCTGCTCTCCCCATTTAACATGCAGCCGTGATCTGATTGTTCAACTTATAGTGACTATGAACCACGCTCTTTGGTTGGAAAAGCCTCCACAAAGATATTAGAATGTGATTTCGGCTGAAGAAATCTTCTCAAAAACAGATCATAATAACAAATCATAGAATGGAAGCCGGAAGCTTAACACAGGACATCTGGAAAGTACAAAGGCAATTCAGGCAAGACCTTATGGATCTTACCTGAGATACTTCTGTTATATAAAAATATTGCCAAAAAAAACCATTACAAAATATTAACAATTTGTGGAAACTCCATATTACAGCAAGTGACTTATAATAGTATTTGAAAGAAAACTGTGAAGAACTTTGGCTAAGTTCTCAGTCATACATAGTCCTGTCATGAAAACCTCCCAACCTAACTACTGGACCACATCCACTGAACTGAACTGGACCAAGAACTTTCACTAAATTAACCTAAAGATCTAAAAAAACTATCTGCATAAAGACTAAGTCAGATTATGTCACGTGGAGTGAAGGAAAGCCACCTCTTTCAATCAGATTTGTGGATTGGGATTCTTCAAAGAATATGATTCTAGGGGCCGAGGTGAGAGCTCTTTTACGTAAAGAGTCTGCCTACTAGTAGCATAGATTGATACATGTAGAGAACACTTGTAAACCAATTTATTATGCATATTGAATTCCCAAAGACTTGTAACTTGGATATCTTTTTATTAATAACTAAAGCTAGGAGAGTCCACCGTGCCATGAACTTAACTTTAGTATTTGTAGCTTGTTCCAGATTAATCCAAATATGATTAGACTTATCTCGAGGGAGTTTAATGAGGGCACCTTGCCTCCCACACACACCTCTTTGAAAGGCTCCATTAAGGAAGCTTACTAGATAGTTCAACTCATGAATGGGAAAGCTAGAAAAACAAGAAGCAACACGAGGTCTAGCCATGGTATACTCCTGAAAAAATTTATAATTTTGGGAATAACCGCCTCTTGAAAAATATATTTGTTCTTTTTTCCATAAACCCCAAGCTATAAAGATAGGGAGAGTCTTATCATTTCTCATATAGGAGTCAAAGTATCTAAGGCAATTTTCAAAGGAATAAAATAAGCTGAAACATGTAAGTCAAGAATTTGTAGTGTGTTATGCCAAACTTACTTTGGTAATGAGTAATGAACAAAGAGTTGGTTAATTATTTCCGATTGAGCCTTTCAAAGAAAATGGATGTTATGACCCAAAGAGCCTTATTTTAACATATTATCCCAAGTGAGGATTCTATTGTCCAACATGAGCTATCCAAAACATCTTAGTTTTTGTGGAAGTTTCCAATTCTATAATTTTTTATCTTGTGAAACGTTATACTGAGGAGGGGAAGAGATAAAGAGGCATAAGCTCCTCTAGTTGTTACTTGACCATTGGTTCTATTCCAATTCCAGCGAAGGGAAGGCCCCCCCGCCCCACCCCCTCACTTATGAAAATACCATTTAAATAAAGGCATCTAATAAAATTATCCCATTCCAACAAAAAATTTCTATAGATGCCAAGATCACAAGCATTCAACCAATAACCAACTAAATCATTATTATGCTTAGTATTTTAATGTGGCTCATCTTGAAAAATCCTTTTATGTTAAGTAAGTTAATCAACTCAAAGAAAGAAGGTAATAATTAGTACCTTGAATGAAAGGATCCCATCCAAGAATAATATGATTCCCATTCCCAATCTTCCATGGAATCCAAGAAGATAGACGTGAGAAGGATCCATAGGCCTTTCCATATGATTGGGCCTTCCTTAGATGAAACAGGGTTGGATTGTGTAAGCTAGGCAATGACATATATGTTCTTTAAATACTTATCCTTTGTAATTTGTTACCAAAGGTGAGAGTCATTTAGAGCTCTCCACACGCTCTTCATAGAGAGGGAAGTTCCAATCAAAAATAAATTATTAAAGCCCCATCACCCTCACTATTTTCACTTAGATACAGTCCCCCACCTTACTAGATGTATTCCTATCTCCATTTTTCTATTCCATAGAAAACTAAACATTTATGTCTTAATTTATTAATGATATATTTAGGATTTTTTTGCATGTGACAACCAATAAACAAGGATACTTTCTAATATTGAATCAACTAGGATCATCCCCCCTGAGGAGAGCCACCTAAAACACCAATTAGAGACTCTATTATCAACTTTTTATGGATCCAAGTCCAATCCTCCTAAATGTAGCCATTCGGTTTCAAGAAAACCTGCACATTTAAGACCATTAGTTAGAACTTCCACTTTATAAGGAAGAATAGAATTTATGAAGTCAAGAATTCCATCCTCTACTCTGTTCTCAAAAAATGAGGAATTTTCCATAGCTGAGGCTTGACAAAAGAGAGCGATAACTCTGGCATAACATTCCCATTTAGTAGTAGTTCCATTTTCAATATTAAGACATCATCAACAGAGAGGAGATGTGTAATTTTCATAGATCTTGTAACTTTGATGCCTTTTAAATTTCCTGTACTCTTTGCTTGAATGATCATCCTAATCAACCCTTCAACTATTAACAAAAAAGGTAGAGGAGAGAGGGGACAACCTTGTCTCAGCCCCCTTTTGATGTGGAAAAATTGAAAGGGGAACCATTTATCATCACTATAAAAATTCTTGAGGTTACACAACTCATGATATAGTAAGTCACTTCCATATCAAGACTAATTCGAAGAAGAACCAGTCTTAAGAAAGTCTAATTGACTTTACCATATTCTTTAACTAGATAATTTTTAATATCATGGCATCCAATATTTTACATTGTATATAGTGGAGGGTTTCCTGAGTTACTCCAATAACATCAAGTATTTTCTTATCTCGAAGGAAATCAAATTGTTCCAAATAAATCATCTCTACAAGTTTATCTCTTAGCTGGATGGATATTATCTTATCAATAACTTTATATATAAATTACACAAAGAAATGGACCTAAAGTCATTATAATTCTTAGGCTTTGAACACTTGGGAATTAATGTAATAAGAGTGACAT
Source organism: Pinus taeda (assembly GCA_000404065.3). Taxonomy (NCBI): domain Eukaryota; kingdom Viridiplantae; phylum Streptophyta; class Pinopsida; order Pinales; family Pinaceae; genus Pinus; species Pinus taeda. The sequence continues at coordinate 190,288 of APFE031208797.1, forward strand.
CAATAACATCCTTAATTGATCATTTCCTTCTAGCCTCCTCCACCACCTATAATATATTATTCCCCATTAGTTCAAAAAAGAGTAGGTAAATGTCCACATTCCACCCATATGGACTGAGACTTTTATCTTTAGCAAATTGTTTTAACACCATGTTATCGGGAAATTGAGTGTCCACTCAAAGCTGCTAGTCCCACTAAGACAGGTAGCTATCTTAGAAACAAACAAACTAAGGCTACTTTCATTTTCCTTTATGAGAAGTAGATGAGAAGAAAGCAAGAGTACCAACCTCTGTCTTTCGCTTGGTTCCTTGCTTGTTTCCTCTCCCTTCTAACAGATCTTTGTTGCTCCTTCCTTGCTTACCACGATTCAAAGAGTACCTGTAAAGTCAAAGCAACATAATACTATCGAAGTACAGAGATCTACAATCATAAACAATATAGGACCAGATATATATTGACCACACAAATACATATATCATCAAACATGTAAGAATGTGGAGGAAAACTTGAATAACTTTATTGATATAAAGATTAGAAGAAAGGATTACAACCCATTGATCTGACCCAGCTTCATCCTCCTAGCATGAAAGCCTTCTTCACCTCATGAAAAGCTTAGATCACCCAACACTATGATATTCCACCAAGAAACCAATAGCACTTCCTTACAAGATACAAGATTCCAGCCTCCAACCTTTGGATCTCTGGGATGAGAGATCCATATATAGATATTTGCAGAGGTGTGAGTCAGCTTTGGGTTTTTGATTAGTGTCATTCCACTAATAGTTCTTGGTTCCACTTGGAGATTTCATTGATCTTTTACTCATCCCTGGGTGAATTCTGAGAGGCAAGTGTCATATGAGAAGTTTCTAGAAGATTCCTTGATCATCCACTTATCAAAATGTCTCTGCCATTTGTCTATTCTCGCTCATTGCACCCTATAGAAGGAATTTTTAGTATGCATCACATCTCCCGTGTGTAGTAGGTGTGATGCATCACACCCTGACCATGGAGTAAGTGAGATGATCCAATTTTGACTAGTTCTGAGTAGTTTTTCATGGAAAACTTCTGGGAGATGATGTAATCAGCTGACCTTGCTGATTTAGGGTATGAAACAACACTTTTAGGGACTTAGAAGCCCTTGGTTTATGGACATATATGATTGGGGTTGCAGTGCCCAAATATGTCTATAACAGTTTCCCCCTAAAGCATGAAGTCATAAATTTTTTGATGTCGGGTAAAATGCTTTATCATGAGGATCCGAGGTTTTTCGAACTGGAAGGCTACTTGTAATAAGATACAATACAATACATTATCTTCATAACATTTTCATGATCTAGCTGAGGCGGGCATTCCCATGCTCAACTTTATAAATTCATTTTCATGTACATAGGACAGACAACCGTCTATATGGCAGACTGATGATTCTGATAGAGTAATCATCCTTTGATTGGATGATCATCTATGTAGCAATGATGTACATTTGACGTCTTTATTTTCCTAAATATATCGCAGCCTGGATGGATGAAACTAGATCTGGGGTCTTCGAACTCGTTCAATCTTCACCCGAAGTACAAGTCGATCCATGTGAAAAAATGTTCTGGAGTCAAACATGGAAAGACATCGCCTGATTACCAGCCAATGGTGTAAGCTGTTAACAGGCACGAGAGGAATCACCGGTAATGATGATGACCCTCAAGGTATGACAGTACAATTCACATGGTGTGAAAATGGGACTTGGCGTCGAACACCACACAAATACTTTTGGTCAAAGGCCATTGATGTAAACCTGTCGCCGGAAGTGAGAAACTTGCCATTGAGGCATCCAAGCTTCAAAGTACTGAAAGGGTTGTCCCTAGGTCGACTTCTTGGATAATGAGCTGTCGTCAACAAGAAGTGACCTATCGTAGGAGAGCCTTAATAAATCCAACATCTACGAAAACAAACGGAGCAAATGATTTTGTGGAGGTGAAAATGATCTGATGATACAGGGTTCAGGGTGGCGGTCATGAAAGAATGAAGGGTGAAGGTATTGCAGCGGATGAGACACAAGCTAGGTTGGTGAATCCTCTGAGTGACTTCTCTTGAACATATCGACGACACTGAAATGGATTGGTAGCGTTAACCCGAAAAATGGATGGTACGGTGGACCAATGGTGATGTGACCGATGAATGGAATAACCGAACCCGACTCAATCATGGTGATGGAATGAAAGTGTCATGTT
>APFE031208797.1:192528-213741 GCA_000404065.3 Pinus taeda
TTCAAGTTTTCTTCCCAATTTTTCCCCAGTCATTGTTGACCAATACCTCTTTATTTTTGTCAAGCTTGAGGAGGATAAAATATGCTTGTTCTATAATTTTCCCTTCGGGCAAACTCGTCGCTATGTTTTCACGAGCCTAGCGACAGTGAAACTCATTCTTGTCCGCATGGAGAAGTTTGTCGCTTTTGGTTTTAACGAGTTTAACGACAAAGACAACTCGGTCCTTTTTCAATTTTAGAGAGTCTAAAAAGGGACGGAAAGGAAACTCCAGTAATCATTTTTTGTCATATAATCCCTTAAGTCCAAAAAGGTATAAAATAATACGAAAGGGATGAATTTTCGATAGTTTTAACGAGCCGAACAAGACAAGCGCTCGATCTTTTTGTGTAATAATCCTTCAGGTCCAGAAAAGATTAAAATCTAGAGTAGGGATGGCACTTCAGATCAGTTTAATGAGCTATAGAGGCCAATTGCTCGGCAATATTTTCATATTTTATGAGTTAGATGAAAAGAGCTTAAAGGAGACTCGTTTTTTGAGGAACGAGTGATATTTTCGGGTAGCAGCTGGTTCCAGGTAAGGTTTGGAACTTTCCAATCATGACAGTGTAAAGGAGATGGCTAACAGAATCACTCGTCGCATTTGTTCCTCAAAAGGGGTAAACAATCAAATGGAGGCGTATGATCGGCTAAGAACAGAGTGGAGGTGATGGTAAGAACACGACGAAAGCTCGGAAGTTGATGATAATGCGATCAAAATCGTTATTTACCAAAGTTGGGTTCATTTTTTAATGAGCTTAAACTCTGGCGGAACATATGCTCATTGCTAGGTTTATTTTTTAATGAGCTTGAACTTCGTGTAAAACTGCTCGTGACTAGGTTTATTTTTTAACGAGCTTAAACTTTGCGGAAACATTGCTCGTGGTGGGTTTATTTTTTAACAAGCTTGAACCCTGCGGTAACACTGCTCATGGCCTGGTTTATTTTTTAATGATATTGAACCGTGCGACAACATATGCTCAGATTCAGTTTCATGTTTACACAAGCTTGAAACAAAAAACTATGCTTGTTATAAGTTCACGTGCCCCTAGCATAATAACGCAAATCGAGGTGCATGCCCCCCAAGCTTCATTACATTCAACACGGTGGTTGGAATGAAGGTTTACCTTTGAGATCTTTGAAAGACTCGACTTGGATTTGGAAAGGGAGTTGTTTCATTTTTTAGTGAGGTTGACACAGTAAAAGAACTATCCTCATAATCCACTGTATTTACAGTATTTGATAAAAAATAAAAGACTGAACGATGATTAAGGTTACTGGAATAATCTTCGTGGTAATCTGGAAGATGGGAACGATGGTGGTAATCTTCCCATGGTCCCTCTCCTATCATCATTGACTGAATGATTCCTTTGTCTGTAGAATGTACATGCGACCAAGGATCTAAAGAGGTGCCACATTCCTTAGACCTATCTATCTAAACAATCGATGAGCATTGATTTGGGTTTGCCCCCAAGGCCAAGAAAATTGATTGCTACAATATTTCTAAAATGGCAATGATCCATGCTGACAAAATGTTCCAGAATCTTCTGAATCTTTTAGATATAGAAGACATCATATTGCAGGTTTCCACTGTGGCCACTTCCGCCAGATTACTCGGAGGTGGTTGGGTGAAAGCACCCATTAAGGCAGTGTCCTTTAGGAGGCCTACTCCGACATTTTGAAGCAATTGAGAGTTTCCATGGATCATCAGAATGTTTCCCATAACTTGTGAACTGTTGGGGAGGAAGGTTTGTTGGGAAACGATTGTAATTCCTCCTTGGAAAGGAAATGCAATCTTTCTGAAGTATGTTGACACAATAGCGGCCATGGCATAAATCCATGGCCTTCCCAGTAGGATGTTGTAATCAAGGTTTCCATCGATAACCTCAACATCAATTTCTACTATTTTCCCCCCTAGTTCAACTTGCAAGTTACTTAAAATCCCGTATGGAGTGTATGATCATCCATCAAATGCTTTTAACATCGATGACGATCGCGACAAGGGTGGTGAGCCTAAAGTTTTCCAGCAGCTCATTGACATAATACATGTAGATGCCCCCTCATCAATAATTATTCGATGAACAATTTTATTGAGGGCTTTCACTTGAATAAGGAAAGTGAGTTGAGCTAGTAACTGAGGGTCATATCTTTTATGATTAAAGGCCACAAGATTGGAATCCGCTGGGTCAATCCCACCTGTTGCTGGTAATAGAGCCTGCTTCTGGGAGGGGCAATTTTGTAGTACCTCAAGTGTCGACATAACGGACAGTGATTCGGCCAAGTCCTCTACTATAGTATAATTTTGTGTTGCTCTGGCACGAGGATTAAATGTCAATTTGTGTACTACTCCCTTTGGTGGCTTTATCATAAGCTCAAGAATGATGGGTGGCACAACTTCGGTTGAAGTTGTTGTCGAACTACTAGGTTGATCAATAGCCTTGTTGTTCGACAGTTGTGGATTCCCGTAATCTTTATTCCTTGTCGATATCAAAGCATCATTTTGTTGTTTCGAAATGGACAACATAAGCACTTGGGATTGGGAAGCATTTTCACTAGCAACCAGATTGGTTCCCGGGTTTGGAAACAGATCAGTTAATACCGCTGAGGTTTTTGAACTCTTAAAGAGTTTCTTAACTTCAGGTTTATGTGGACAATCTCTCATCTGATGATCCTCATCACATATCTGACACCTCGCAGGGGGTTTCCTTTGCCCGTAAGGGTTTGCAGAAGGTTTTTCAGGAGATGACTTCTCCTGCTTCTTCTTTTTCCCTTTCTTTTTCTTCTTGCCTCCTGGTTGCTTCGGTTCTTTGCCTTTGTCAGTCGACATGACATTTACCTCTGAGGCAAGAAGTCCCTCATTTGCATTTTGACTTGAAACTGTACGAGCTTTCTTTGATGCAGCCTTTACGGTTTTCGTGCTAGTCGTACCTATCATGCCATCGTTGGCATGAGAGTCTTTGTTTGATTTAGGAGGAGGAGGAACAGAGAATTCCGGTCTAGGGGCATCAGGGATTTTATTGTAAAGCATGCCAGACTGAGTATAGATCAAGTCCAAATATTGCGCACGAGCAATGACTTGCTCTTCAGTGACGACTCCTCCCTTTGCCACATCTTCTATAATAGAAGGTAACAATGACTTAATAAGCCATTCAGCTAACAGCTGATCAGGAACATATGTTTTTACCATTCTACGACAACGTCGCCACTCATGAGTATGATCAGATATGTGAGTGCCCATCGTTTGTTTGAAATTGGTAAGAAGCTTTGTTCTTGTTTCGTACCTTATGGGTAACTGAAAATGGGTTAAAAAGGTTGTGGCTAGGGTGCTGAAGTTATCAAATGAAGCTCTAGGCAATTCGATATAGCATTTTGCTGTCAGACTAGTTAAAGCTCGCTGAAAAAGGCGAAGCCTAATCGAATCATCATTAAGAGTGTTGGATGAACACCACCGATGAAAGGTCATCACATGATTCGACAGGTCTTCACCCAGATTTCCATTAAATTTAGGAATATCTGAAGGAAGTTTATGAGGAATCGCTAGCCACCAAGGGGCGTAGGCAATTGGCATTCGTTAGCCGATTTAGATCCGGTAACTCTAAAGTTGCCACGAAAGGAAACTGTTGATTCTGGTTCGGCGAAGCATACCTAGGATAAGATGGGATTGCCTGAGCAGTGGGTTTTTGCATACCAGCATAATGTATTTGATGCTGATAACTTTGGTAAGGTTGATGGGCATAACCATTATGACATGATTGATGTTGATCGTTTTGAATATATGGTTACCCATTACTCACAAAGATTTGTTGCTCAGATCCTCGGTAAGCTTGTTCGAATTGCGGTTGATGATATTGTACCAGCCATGGTTGTGAAACCATTTGCTGTTGTCCAATACCGGCTGTTTGACCAAGTTGAGGGGTAATAGTACCCGTTTGGGCCTGGGTCACTCTAGTTAAGGAGCCACTAATCGGAGACTATGGCTGCATCGCAGAGACAAGAGGTTGTTGTATTATGACCTGAGAAACTTGAGGTTGGCATAGAATAGACAATGCTTGTACTTGTGACACCGTCACAATAGCCGGTGTAGTGGGGGTATTTGACACAGGTAGACTTTGTTGCATTGAGTATACAACTCTTGGTTGTTGAGGCAGTATTGGCACCCAACCACTGGATGTAATTCCAACATGACCCAAATTCTGTTGCAAACTCTCGTATGGTTTTTCTCCCGGAGGGAATAATGAAAGGGTATACTACCCCGCACACGGCAGCAGTCCAGTGCCCAAAGGAAGGATTTTCCTTTGGGGACCGAGCTGCCCAAATTGATACTTTTGCAAAGGATGAATTTGTTCAGCCTCAACATAAGAGATTCTAGATATTATTCCAGACGAACAAATAGGAACATAGCATACTGTTGAAATAGTCCCTAGATGGACTCCATCTAGCAGTTGAGAGCTAGTTGGGACAGATGGTACACTAGTGAACATCATTGGAGTAGTAGTAGGAGGTTCCGATGTCGCTGCATCAGATGACACAGTCCTGGATGTTGACGGTTGTTCAGACATATCTAGTCTATCCAAAAGATTTCCTAGCAATTCTACAGGAACATGTGGTGAAGGGAGACAAACTTCTGTTGAAGAAGGATATAGGGTGATCCCAGCTCCAAAATCCAATGGAGTACTAGATGGGGGATCCTCCACAATCTCGTCTATAGAAATCAATCCAAGTGGAAGAGGTAGACCGTCAGGTCTGTAAAATATTTCTGGTGCCAAAGAAGGTATAGACTCTGCAACAACAGATGTTGGGGGAATAACACCTTCCGAATCAGCTGTAGATCGTGTCAGTTTAGGAATAAAAGTGTTTACCATTACACTAGGATCAGTTCTAATGTCCTCTTGTGGTTGCGTAACTTCTTCTGTAGAGGCGGGGATACCAGAAATGGTTCGAGTAATTGGAGTCCCTGAGGATGTTGGAACACAAGTTCCAAGGAAACCAGGGGAGTTTGATCTAGTTAAACGAGTTCGCTTTGTCTGAAATAGTTTCGTTTCCAGAGTCAAAGATGGTTGACTCATTAATCTCCGTGAACGACAGGGTTTCGATTGACTTTCTTCCACGATTGCGGATTACTCGATCAACTCAAAATAAAGGGGAAAAGTGATTCTGAATTAAAAGAATTTTAGACGCTTTGACACAACTTTCTTTTTCAATCTTTAAGAGTCGAGAAAAAGCTAAAGATGACTCTAGTCGCCTTCGATTTTTAATGAGCCTGAAGTGACAAGTGCTCAGATGGACCTTTTCCTTTAAGGAGTCTGAAAAGAACGAAAGAGACTACTCTGGAAATCTAGACAGAGGGATTACCAAACCAATCACAAAACTACAGAATACTTTTTACGGTATGGAAATCAATCTTCCCGAATGTTGTGTTTAGTGCATTGCGATCGATACGGTAGCAGGCACGACTTCCTAAGGATAAAGGGTGTAGCCTATTATGGTCTCCCGATATATACTCGATGGTACGTGGGAGAACAAGTCTGTACTGGCACTTGTCATCTCAAAGAGGAGGAATCACCCAACCTACAATGAAAGTGATAGTTACCAGGTTTTACAACACCGGAATACGTCTCTAGCCTAGACTTCTGAATGTTGTGCATTAGGTTCCAAAGCGTTTTTATGTTCATTGAATTTATTTTATAGTTGATCTTTCTTAAGAAGTTTTCCTTTTAGGTTCACCGCGTGATGTAGATATAGAATTCCTAAAATGCAATCTAAGATGATAAATAATCATTTAATCTTCTTTTTGGAATGAAAATCCTAGCTACTAAAGAAAGAGAAATGAGATCCTTTCAACATAGAGCAAAGAGCACACACTAGATGCACTGTCCTAAATCAAAATCAACAAGCAGTCTAAATGCAAATGCACATGCATGTATTTTTTTATGCCTTCTTAATGTGTGAATGACAAAAATAATGCTAAGTACAAATCCGAATTATCATTTCAAAGCGACAGTACTAAAAATTTCTCTTCAAAAACGAAAGGAAGATAATGACGACACTTTGCGATTTTCAATTGAAAACTGCTTTCGACACTTGAAAAACTACTAATTCAAATCAAATACAAGAGTAACAATGTAATCGACCATCGAGAATAATAGGATTCTTTTCTTTGACTGAAAATGACACTTGCGACACTTCCAAATCCAAAGACGACAGTTCGATTAAGCTACTTCTTTATAAAAGAGAACTGTAAATGGCGCACAATACATAAAAACATTCACAATTCTTTGTACAATGGAGGCTGAATCATGCAAAGGAAGGGAATTTCCACAGTGGTATACTAATCACAGACAACAAAACTCCTGAATAAAGCTGAAGAGAGTGAAGAAAAACCAAAATCTGGAGGCAAAATTAGCCTTTTCTGATCATCGCACCTGTAACACAGGGAAACAGGGATGCATCTCACCTACTACACATGGGAGGTGCGATGCATCCAGATTTCCTAGAAGAAAGGGTGCAATGGTATAGGGTTGAGACTTTAACTTGGTATTTGGTCACAATTTGCAGCTCAGTTCAGGGATTTAGGCCGAGCTAATGATAGTCAGTAAATGTAAATCACAGGGGATGATCTAATGAGATTACTTAAGCCACCACCAGGGCAATTAGGATGTTTGCAAATCAATTGTTCAATTTATAAACAAAACCTAGAGATAGACTGAAGCAACATTGATCTACTTTGCACTTGCATAGCAAATGCAGTTCGAAGGCTAGCTGGCTTGACATCAAGCTCCGTATGTAGTTTATAAAGCAAACAAATATAGACAAGGAAACAAGCTATTCACTTCCCTGCAGAGTCACCATTTTGTTGTTGGGAAATCTAGTGTCCACTCAGAGCTACTAGTCCCACTGAGACAGGTAGCTATCTTAGAAACAAACAAACTAAAGCTACTTTTGTTTTCCTTTATGAGAAGTAGATGAGAAGAAAGCAAGAGTACCAACCTCTGCCTTTCACTTGGTTCCTTGCTTGTTTCCTCTCCCTTCTGACAGATCTTTGCTACTCCTTCCTTGCTTGCCCCGATTCAAAGAGTACCTATAAAGTCAAAGCAACATAATACTATCGAAGTAGAGAGATCTATGATCATAAACAATATAGGACTAGATATATATTGACCACACAAATACATATATCATCAAACATGCAAGAATGTGGAGGAAAACTTGAATAACTTTATTGATATAAAGATTAGAAGAGAGGATTACAACCCATTGATCTGACCTAGCATCATCCTCCCAGCATGAAAGCCCTTCTTCACCTCATGAAAAGCTTAGATCACCCAACACTATGATATTCCATCAAGAAACCAACAACACTTCCTTACAAGATACAAGATTCCAGCCTCCAACCTCTGGATCTCTGGGATGAGGGATCCATATATAGAAATTTGCAGAGGTGTGAGTCAACTCTGGGTTTTTGATTACTGTCATTCCACTGATGGTTCTTGGTTCCACTTGGAGATTTCATTGATCTCTTACTCATCCCTTGGCGAATTCTGAGAGGCGAGTGTCATATGAGAAGTTTCTAGAAGATTCCTTGATCATCCACTTAGCAAACTGTCTCTGCCATTTGTCTATTCTTGCTCATCACACCCTATAGAAGGACTTTTTAGTATGCATCACACCCTGGCCATGGAGTAAGTGAGATGATCCAGTATTGACCAGTTCTGAGTAGTTTTTCATGGAGAACTTCTGGGAGATGATGTAATCAGCTAACCTTGCTCCTTTAGGGTATGAAGTAACACTTTTAGGGTCTTAGAAGCCCTTTTTTTATGGACATATATGATTGGGGTTGCAGTGCCCAAATATGTCTATAACACACCCCCTTGACTTCATCCAATGTTACGGGCCTTCCAACTCTAGAGGTGTCATCCTCTGAAAGGAATCTTGGGATTTTTTTTAGAACTTGCAACTAGGAAGATATAGTATTGTTACTAGGATCCTTAAAAATAGCCATGAAGTGTTCCCTATATGCCCTCTCAAGATGTTTTTGGGAGATTATAATGATTCCCTACCTGTCCTTAATCTCCCAAATACAATTGTGAATCATTCTAAAGTTTGCAAACATGTGAATTTTTTTTGTATTTCCATCACCCTCCTTAATCCAAATACCTTTTCTTTTCATTATCCTTTCCTCTTCTTCAAATTTTAAAATATCGTATTGTTCCTCTTCCACTTACAGATATAAAACTTAACCTCTTTGAGAAAATTTGAATTTACATAAGCCTCAAAAATTCTGTCATATTCAGATTCAATATTAATCATTTCCTCTTTTTTTTCCTTTTTTTTGGAGCTTATCCCATTCCTTCACCTCGTGTTTTAAATATATCAACTTACTAACCCAAATTTCCATGGTGGAGTTGAAATATTTTTTGAAAGCTCCTACCAACTATTTCTAACCAGGGCAACAAATTACTCATATTCCAATCAAGAGGCATTTAATTTGAAAGGGTAATGCACCTTAGGTGAATATAAGTCTAATTGAATAAAGACTTGGGAATGATGAGGGATGCCAACAAGAATGATCCAATGTCAGAACCTACCCAGTATGTCAGAGAGAGCCTCAACTACAAGGATCTGTCATGTATTTTGGCAATCCCACACCCTACCACCCTACCATTTTTCCAGGTTGATCTCATAGAGGAAGGATTGATAGCTATAGGTTTAGAATTGTGATTCAATTGAGAGAAACAAGGAGCTAAGGGATCTACGTAGGCCCTATCACTCCAAATTTCACAAGAATTGGTGGTGAAATTGAGGTTCCCTACAAGAATGAAGGAATGATCAAGTAATAACCCACTCTATTAAATACGATTCCAAAAAATACACCTATCACCATAAGGTCCATATAAATTTATCAACTTAATGGGAGCATTCAACCCTTTAAAATGTCCTTCCAAGATTATGCCAACCAAAGAAAAGAAAGGCTTAAGATCAACAACATTGGGGTTCCACATAGGTAATGGGCGCTATGATAAATGCACAAAATCAACAACACAAGCCTTCCAATTCAAACAAAGCTTAAGGAAAAAATCACAAGATTTATTCCCTTCAACCATTCTTTCGTGAATAAGTAATATAAATGGATTATGAATCTCCATAACTCTTTTGATAGATTTTTTTCTTATGGGAGACCCTCCTATGAGTGCATCTAAGTCCTAAGATCACCTTGTTCATCAGAGAATGACACTTTATCTTTATGAAGACCTCCTCTAATATCACCCTCCCTAACCAAGACTTTCTTATTATGTTTTTTCTTCCTAATGGTCACAATGCTAAAGGAAGAGTTCAATAGCTAACCCTTCAGGTTCTTAGGATCGATATTGGAGTAAACTCATATAGGAGTGAGATTTAATATCTCCTTGAAGGAAGGTAATTGAGTCTAGTGAAGAGAGTCAAAATTTAACCTAGGTCCCAAGAGATGAGGATTCTAAAGGAGTAGGTTCATAGCCCATAGAAATGATTTTGTTTATGTCATAATTAGTCATAAAATGCGAAGGTTTAGAATAATTATTTGTGAAAAGGGAAGAATGACGAACATCCAACTTCCTCAACACAAGGTTAACAAATTTTATAGGGCTAGAGGATTTAGGACAGGTCTTTGGAGCCATATACTAATAAATTAAGGGAGGAAAATGATTAGGGTTTATAATATTTTATATTCTTAGATACTTAAAATATTTTACATCTTGAGAATTAAGATCAAAAGGAGAAACATAAGTACTAAATGATATAAGAGATGAGCCCTTTCTAATTTATCCTAATAATAAGAGCTCCTCATAGGATAGAGGCTTTGGAAACATACTTGTGATTTCTTCCCAAAGTGAATGAACATCCTTCAAGCTATTGTTGTGATTGTTCCCTTTCAATTCACTGGGCCTTGGATGAAAGTACTTGGAATAATATTTGGATGAGTGAAGTATTATGCTCTTAACACCTCAGAAAATAAACTCAAGGGAATCACTACTACTCACACTGGGATTTTTGTCATTTTCCATGCATTCAACTTCAAAAGGTGACAAATACTTTATCTTCTTAGTGTAGGCCTGATCATCAGAAGTATCATACACTTGAACCATTCCTAAAACTCCCTCCTTTGACTTTTTGTGAACATCCAAACCTTTTAGTCCATTAGAATTAAAAATAGTGCCTGTGATATTTGTAGAGTCAAAAATAATAGAGGACGAGCCATCATAGAATAGGCCTTCTCGTTTTTTTATAAAATTAGGGAAATAAGACATTAATTGTCTTGAATGACAACACTGAATTCATTTGAGTGGAACTACTGAATAGTCCAATAGATGATGAAAGGTATTCTTCCCATTGGTAATATCAATATCCCCTAGTAGACGCAAAGAAGAATCACACTCCACCAAAACCCATAGGAAATACTTGTCAAAACCTATGAATTCCATGTCTTCAATAAAGAGATATTTACCAATCACTTTAACAACCTTTATAATGATCTACCACATCCAAAACTATAGATGAAATCCTAAAAGATTAACCCAAGGATTTTGTGTTTTAGGATTCTTAGTTAGGGGATTAAATTACACATGCCATCACTTAATCCATAAGTTCTCATGGCCTATCACTAATGGTTTATGCAAAATCATTTCCAAATGTTTGTCTACTATAAAATGGAAATGAATCCAATTATTGACTACCAGACAAACACTCAGGTAGTAACGTAGCAAAGGTTTCTATGTTTGTGCAACCTAACTTATGAGTTGATCACTGTTGAGGGAAATATACTTGAACTTACCTACTATGACCCTTTTGGAAAGATTGTCCACTTGATTCATGTCAACATCAATCCCCAACATAAGAGTCATTTTCCCCATGTGAGCCCTCTATGTTTTAATTTGTCGCTTCGCCCTTCCTGCAGCTCCTTGAAACTTGGGTTTGTTCTTGAAATATATAACTATCCTTGAGGAAGGGATAACCGAGTTCCTTAACTGATATTGCACCACATCACCAGATGAAGGTGCTAAAGCCATATGCTCCAGAATGGAAGTTGGAGTTTTCCCTAGAGAGGGTATTGAGAGACTATTGTAAACCCTAGTTCCCTCACCAACCCTATGATTAATAGAGGATTCTAGGGTTGGAACCACCTTGGAACCTATGTATGTATCATTCATAGCCCTTAATAGGGAAAGAAATTGATGCAGGATCCTTGGGACTTAGCCAGCAATGTGAAAACTTGTTCACATGTTGTGGCTAAATAGGTTGAAATTCATTGAATGATGGGTCAAAACTAGTTTTTACTGAGAGGGTTGGATCTCTCAAGCAATTTGTTACAATTCATTATTGTAATAAGTTAGAGACTATCTTATTTTAGATTTAGAGATGGAGTTGTTTGCATAGGTGTGAGGGAGAGCTAAGAAATAGAGGATTTGCTGTTAGATCTATTAAGAATAGAAGATTGCTATTAGATATTGTTAGAGAGATATTCGAGTGATAAAAAATAGGAAAATGTAATGAGCGAGAGGATTGGAGAGGATTGAGAGTAGAGCGAGAGCATAGAGCGAGTATTGGAATACATTTTTGGAGACAGAGGTCTTTTTCCTTGTGTAATCTGGCCTAAGGCCGAGATTCTGTATTGTTTATTTCAATTAAAATAGTATTGTGTGCATCATTCCTCAATCGACCCGTGGAGGCCTCGAATGCTTGGTTTTCCACTAAATTCATACAATATAGATGTTGGCCTGTATATTTCATGCTTTTTAAGGGAATCATTGTTTTAAAGGATTGATTGGTGAGTGCATTCCTTCGTTCTGGTTCCACAGGAAAAAATACCCAAAATACACTAAGTATCGGGACAGAACCATGTTTAAATAGAGATCCAAACTTCAAACTGTTATAGGTGGAAGTTTTGTTGTTATCAGGTCAGTAGATCCCCCGAAACACATCACCCCTGTGTATCCCCTTATCGCATTGCCGAAAGCTTATTACAAAGGAAATCATGCTAAATACATAACAGATTTAAGAAAATGGACGTGAAATGTTATGAAATGGAGCGTTGAGTGTTATCGGGTCCGGCGTGTGCTATAACATTTCGACCTGTCCCTTTGCGATTGTGACTACCGACCTATATGTCACATCGGCATTTTGGAGTGGGATTTGCAGAGAGTTAAGCGCCATAAAAAAAATCGCCGATAGCGATAGCGATATCACATTGGACCAAGGGATAGTGCTGATAGTTGGGAGTCTTGCCCTGCTGAACACTGATATTGAGATTTGTTCTGAGCCATTGGATCAGTTAGATCTGGATCTGCAGTAAAAGCCCATATGACTGTGTAAAAGGCAAAAAAGTGTTTTTTAAGCCTTTTCCTAAGGTTTTCGGTCCCGAAAGGATTAACGCGTAGTTTTAACATTTTGAAGGGTATTTTGGACCTCGAAAAGGGGAAAATCATTGTTTTCAAAGGATTTTGGATTCCGATAGAGAAAAGGGGTTGTTGTGTGGAAAGGGGTGATTGTTGGGTTGCAAATATCCATTGTGGATTTTTATTAAACTATTGTTTCCGCTGGATCATTTTGGTATCAGAGAAAAATAAAGAGCTGTTTGCAGTGAAGATGTTGCCAAGGAGAGGAATTGGTCAAGGAAGACTAGATCCAAATGCAATTCTATTGGAAGAGGTGCGGAGTTTGCATGCACGAATGGAGACAATGGAGACATCCCAAAGAAGAGCACTTGATGATGGAGCTGAGAGCTCTTCAGAAGAATCCACTACAGATATGGGAGAAGTAGAGGAAGATAATGAAACTTCCAAAGTCCTCAAGATGCTAGCAAAAGTAGGAAGAAAACCCAAGATGGAGATCCCTATGTATGAAGGGAGCCTGAATGTGGAGGAGCTTATGGATTGGATTAGATCCATAGATCAATACTTTGACTACGAAGAGGTTGAGGAGAATAAGATGGTGAAGTTTGCAGTCACCAGATTGAAGGTTCATGTAGCCATCTGGTGGGATGAGGTACAGACATCAAGAACGAGGAAAGGGAAATCCAATATCAAGTAATGGGATAAAATGGTAAGTAAACTGAAAGCCAAGTTTTTGCCTAAAGACTATCATTTGAATCTTTATAAGCAATTGCAAAATTTGAAACAGAAAGGAATGTCTTTTAAGGAGTATACGGAAGAATTCTAGAGATTAATTATTAGATTAGGGCATGTAGAAGATGATGTGGAAAAGATAGCTAGATATATAAATCGGTTAAGGTATGAGATACAAGATGAGATTAGCTTGTTAAGTATAAAAACTGTTGAGGATGCTTATCAAGCAAGTCTGAAGGCAGTGGAGAAAATATTGAGGAAACAGAGTTAGAGAAATAGAGGAAAGAGCTCAGTGAGAGGAACAGGAGCTGAGAGATCTAGAGGAACACAACATCAGCATGAAGCAAGAAGCTCAAGTGTTAGACCACCACAGAGGGGTGAATCGAGTAGAGGAAGATTCGCGCCCCGAGGAAGAGGGCGAGGAAGAGATGTTAGGTGTTATACTTGTGGAGAATGGGGACACATGTTGTGGGAATATCCTCATAACAAATAAGCAAGCTAGAGGGGTTGAAATGTGGCTGAGGTAAAGCCAGAACCACCTCGACTTGTGGAGAAAGAAGAACCCCCAGAAGAAGGTGAATCACTGATATTTAGAAGAACTTTGCTTAGAGCGGAAAAGCAGACTGGAGAACCTGCGCAGAGGAAGAACATGTTCAGAACCACTTGTAAATCAAAAAGTAAGTGCTGTAAGGTAATAATTGATAGTGGGATCACTGATAATATTGTGTCCAAAGAGATGGTGGATAAGCTCGGGTTAGTAAGGATGGTACATCTTGCACCCTACAGAGTGTCTTGGTTACATAAGGGCCATCAAGTCATTGTGACAGAGCAATGTAATGTTGAAATGCAAATCGGTACATACAAAGATGTAATCCTATGTGACATAATGCCCATGGACATATTTCATATATTATTGGGGAGACCATGCCAATTTGACCGAAAAGTGTTTCATGATGGGAGGAGAAACACATATACCATAGAGAAGGATGGAACTAAGCACACAAGTTGCCATTGAAGAATGATGTTGATAAAGGACTACCTGAAAACAATATCATGTTGATAAGTGGAAAATAATTGCTACAGGAGGTAGTGAAAAGCGAGGAGCTACATTTTGCTATTGTAGGGGGGCCCAAGGTAACCTTAACTTCCAGAAATTTAGATGATCTGCCTGAAGGAGTCAAATTTTTATCAGATGAATTTGCTGATATCATTGTGGATGAATTGCCGAATACCTTACCACCGTTTAGAAGTATTAGCCATCACATTGATTTAATACTAGGGGCAAGCTTACCAAATAAAGTTGTGTATAGGCTAACTCTTTAGTTAAACATAGAGGTTGCAAGGCAAGTACAGGAACTAATGGACAAGGGGCTAATTAGAGAGATTTTGAGCTCATGTGTTGTGCCAACAGTACTCAGTCCAAAGAAGGGAGGAGAATGGCACATGTGCACAGATTCCAGAGTTGTCAACAAGATAACAAGAAGGTACAGATTTCCTTTCCCCAGAATGGATGATTTAATGGACTGTTTAAGTGGATTCAGATACTTTACTAAGATAGATTTGAAGAGCAGGTATAATCAGATGAGGATTCGGGAAGGAAATTGATGGAAAACTAGCTTCAAAACAAATAATGGACTGTATGAGTGGTTAGTGATGTCGTTTGGGCTCACTAATGCACCCAGCATGTTCATGAGACTAATGAACAAGGTCTTGAAGGAGTATGCGGTTAAATTTTTCATTGTTTACCTTGATGATATTCTAGTTTTTAGCAAAAGTAAAGAGGAGCATTTAGAACATCTTAAGTTGGTCCTGAGAACTCTACATAAGGAGAAACTACTAATAAATTTAAAGAAATGTAGTTTGATGAAGGAGGAGTTGGTGTACTTGGGATTTGTGGTTTCCAAAGAGGGCTTGAAGATGGATCCAGAGAAGGTACAAGCAATCCAGAACTGGCCTACTCCCAGAAGCATATTTGAGGTAAGGAGCTTCCATGGACTTGCTAGTTTTTACAGAAATTTTATAAGAGGTTTTAGTCAAATTTGTGCACCAATCCTTGAGACTATCAAGGAGGTCAATCAGCCATTTTGATGAATAGAAGACGTGGAAAAAAACTTTAGTTTGCTGAAGAAGAAGATAATAGAAGAGCCAATTTTAGCATTGCCTAATTTTAAGAAAGTCTTTCAAGTAGAAACAGATGCAAGTGGGGTAGCAGTTGGTGCAGTTCTAAGCCAGGAGCAAAAGCCAATAACATATTTTAGAGAGAAACTAAAAGATGCAAAGAAGAAATATTCTTCTTATGACAAGGAGTTTTATGCTATTGTGCAGGCATTGAAAAAGTGGAGGCATTACTTTTTGCCGAAAGAATTCATTTTATATTTAGACAACCATGCTTTATAGTTTATTAATAACCAACCAAAGTTGAATTAGAAGCATGCTAAGTGGGTAGAATTTTTGCAAAGTTTTACTTTTGTAATAAATCATAAGAGTGGTAAGTCTAATAAAGTAGCAGATGCATTGAGCAGAGTAAGTTTTCTTTTCCAAGAGTTTAAAGTGGGTGTGTAGGATTTGAGGAAATGATAGAAATGTACAACAACGATGAACATTTTAGAGATATCTACACAACAGATCAGAATCCAGTGAGCCATAACAAAAGTAAGTGGATGGACTACCTCATTCAAGGAGGCCTGTTATTTAAAAGCAATAAGTTATGTATTCCCAAATGTTCCATGAGGGAGAACATAATCAAGGAGAAACATAGTGGAGGGTTATTTGGTCATTTTGGACAAGACAAAACGTTTGCTTAGGTGATTGCTTTTTATTACTAGCCCAAAATGCAAACTGATGTTAAAAATTTTGTTGAGAAATGCAGCATATGTTAGCATGCTAAAGGAAGGATTCATAATACAGGACTGTAACAGCCATTTCCCATACCAGATCGATCGTGGGATGCAGTAAGCATGGAATTTGTTCCGGGTTTACCAAAAACTTAGAGAGGAAATGATTTTATTTATGTTGTAGTAGATAGGTTTTCTAAAATGGTGCATTTCATTGCTTGTAGGAAAACTAGTGATGCAACACACATAGCTAATTTATTCTTTTCAGAGATTGTAAGATTTCATGGTTTACCTGTAAGTATTGTATAAGATCGAGATACGAAGTTTGTAGGGCATTTTTGGAGGACACTTTCGAAGAAACTGGGAACTAACCTCAGCTTTAGTTCAACATACCATCCTCAGACAGATGGACAAACTGAAGTAGTGAACATAAGCTTGAAGAATATATTAAGGAGTTTAGTATATAAGAATCCCAAACAGTGGGATTTGGCATTAGCTCAAGCTGATTTCACTTACAATGATACACCAAACTGAAGCACTGGAATGAGTCCATTTCAGATTGTCTTTGGAATGCATCCGAGAGGTGTGTATGAGCTTAGAGATTTGGGAAAACAGGAAGCCAGGAGTGCAAGTGCTGAAGATTTTGCTGAAAAGATGCAGAGATTATAGGAAGAAGTCAAAGGCAAATTGCAAGAGAACAACAACAAATACAAGCATAGAGTAGACCTGAAAAGAAGGGAGAAAGAATTTCAAGTGGGAGACTTAGTGATGGTGCATTTGAGGAAAGAGAGATTTCCTACAAAAACTTGCAACAAACTGAAAATGAAAAGGATAGGTCCCTGTAAAATCATAAGGAAATTTTCAGCCAATGCATATGAGATTGAGTTGCCAGAAGGGATTGGAATATCCCCGTTTTTAATGTTGCAGACTTATATCCATTCAAAGAGGCAGAGATAGAGTTGCAGAAAGAAGATACAGGTGATGAAGTTCAAACTGTGAACTAGGAGGAATAGGTACCAAAAGCATTCAAGAAATTAGTTGAAGCTTGTTGAAAATAATACTGAGAGGGGGGGTGAATCAGTATTATCTAGTTCTTTTATCAAATCTTCCTTATTTACTCTTTGAATTATAATACCATAAAAAATGAGCATGAACAAGAAAAGTAGATAGTCACATCAAAGAACACCAGATATAAGGTGGAAACCCAATGTGGGTGAAAACCACCTGCTGCAATATGTCTCTATCTTCTTTCAAATTAGAAACTCCTTTTACAATGGTCTTGTACTGGTGCAGTCCTTTACCAGTACGCAGGCTGCAACCTGCAGAGAGCTTCAACTCTCTCTCGTTTTCCAGTCTCTCCTGGAAGGGAGCTACAACCCCCTACTTCTTTTCAAGGACCACTTTTCATAAATTTTCAAACTGGATCCATATACATCAAATGATCATCAAGTACAGATAAACTACAGTCAGCTGTAGTAACCAGATCAAAATAACAGAATCTGAACCCAGAACACCTTATCAACAGAAAAATTCAGTCAACAGATAGTCATCAAACAGATACGCAACTTTCCTTTCTTTGGCCTACGTCGGTATGCACTTCACCCTTTGCTTCTCTGCGTATACCCGCAGATCTCCTTCTTCTGCACTATGTGCCCACGCGCTGCTTCTTCTGTCGCGATGCATACAGTACGCACCCAAATGCACTATCGCGCCGCGTACTCCCTCAGTAGGCACGCACCCAAAAGAACTATCGCGTCGCGTACTGTCACAGTAGGTACGCACCTGAACCACTGCTGCTCTGCATACCCCCGCAGTTCCCCTGTTTCTTCTCTGCGTACCCACGCAGTCACCCTTCGTCTGCTCTGCGTACCTACATAGCTCGCCTTCTTCTGCTCTGCGTACCCACGCAGAGGCACCGATAAACACCTGCGTACCTCAAATTAGGGCTGAATTTGTAGATCACCAGTGTGCTACAGTTAGACGGATGCCCAGATCTGATCAATCGCTCGGGAGATCACCCTTTACAGATTCGCTTTCCACTTTCACTTCCCTATAGATCAAGCCTTTTGAAACAATAACCCAATAGATCAGATCTTAAGATATTCAACCCAAAAAGCACACTCAGCCAAATGATCTCCCTTGCTTTATATAGGCAAGCTCTTCCTCAAATCAAGGATCATGGGGCTCAATAATAATAATAAAATAAAACAATACCATGGGCCAAAACCATGATAACACAATACCGTCGGCTAAATATCAAGGGTAAAACATAAGGAACCCCACGTGTGCGCGCTTTACTGTCTTGAAGTGTGTGCACTGGGGGTACGCACCTCATGAATGGGTAACCTGCATGTCTGGACGCGGTCCCTGCATAGCGTACCTGCGGGTACGCATCTTCTGAATTGTTCTCCTGTGTACTTCTTAATTTTCATCATATTGAGAGCTTTTCCATGGGAGTTGCCATCAAGTACAACATCTGTAACATATAGCCATACCAGAAACATAATGCCAACAATCTCCCCCTTTGGACATGATGGCAACCTTAAAAACTTCAGCGACATTCTCCCCCTTTGACATCAAGGGCAAAGGGTTATGCTCCCCCTAAAAACATGCTCCCCCTGAATATGAACCAGATCTGCAAAGAAGAACCATAATCCACCAGACACCATTAATGACCAAGAAAGAGATAGAGACATATTGCAGCTATATTCAGACTAGTTTCCATGATCTCCTTTTGTACATCCTCCATAATGCCAACAATGCCTTATATACTCCCCCTGAACCTGTGTCGCAACGCAGCATATGTATGCATATACCTCAGATGAACCATGCGTACAACTAACAATCAGAAGAGCCTTAACAATAAGATAATGCATCAACAACCCCCAGCTTTTGCCTGAGGTATTCAAAAGTCTCCCTAGGCAATGGTTTGGTGAGAATATCAGCAACTTGTTGCTTAGAAGGAACATACTCCAACTTGACCTTTTGTTCAAGCACTTGTTCTCGGAGAAAATGATACTTGATTGGTATGTGCTTGGTTTTTGAATGCATGACGGGATTCTTTGAGATGCTGATTCCACTTGTGTTATCGCATAAGATAGAGATAGGTGGTGTACAAGTGATTTGAAAATCCTGCAAGGTCTGCATCATCCAAAGGAGTTGAGTGCAGCAAGATGCAGCAGCAACATATTCCGCTTCCGCTGTAGACAAGGCAATTGAACTCTGTTTCTTGCTGAACCAAGATACTATTCTGGAACCCATAAAGAACGCACCACCACACCACTTGTGCTCTTCCTGTTATCCACGCTTCCGGCCCAATCTGCATCTGTATAAGCATGAAGTGTGAGATCTGTATCTCTAGGATACCATAAGCCATAATTTTGTGTCCCTTGAAGATATTTGAAAATTCTCTTCACTTCCTGAAGATGAGTCTCCTTTGGATTTGCTTGAAATCGTCCAACTATTCTTACTGCATGCATCATGTCCGGTCGGGTACCTGTCAAGTAAAGTAGACTTCCAATCATAGATCTGTAGGTTGGTTGATGTACTGCTGCAGATTCATCATTTGCACTGAGCCTACATCCTGTGACCATGGGTGTACATACTGGTTTTGCATCTTCCATGCCATATTTCTTCAAAATATGTTTGATATACTTGTTTTGAGATAAAAATATTCCTCCTTCTTGTTGTTGGATTTGCAAACAAAGGAAATATGTCAGTTCTCCCAGCAAGGACATTTCAAATTCTTTCTGCATGACCAAGGCAAAGATTTGACTCATAGCTTCTTCATTGTTGCCAAAAATAATGTCATCTACATACACAACAAGTTTTAGCAATTTGTCATTTTCAACTTTTATATAAAGATTGCTATCTGCTGATCCTTTTGAAAAACCTTGTTGATGAAGATATTTGTCCAAACGATAGTACCAAGCCCTTGGAGCTTGTTTGAGCCCATAGAGAGCCTTTTTTAATCTACATACAAGATTTGGATCATTTCCAAGAATGAACCCATCTGGCCGTTCACTGTATACTTCTTCTTCTAAGTCTCCATTCAGAAAGGCTGATTTCACGTCCATTTGAAATACTTTGAAGTTTTAAAAACTTGAGAGAGCAAGGAACATTCGGATGGCCTCAAGTCTTGCAACAGGAGCAAAGGTTTCTTCAAAGTCTATTCCTTCTTGCTGCGCATACCCTTTACAAACAAGTCTGGCCTTGTTTCTAATTACTTCTCCATTTTCATTCAATTTATTTTTGAAGACCCATTTTGTTCCGATAACATTCTTATCCTTTGGTCTAGGAACCAGTTCCCAAGTGTTGTTCCTTTCGATTTGCTCAAGTTCTTCATCCATTGCTTTATCCAACATTCATCTTTGCATGCTTCTTTCACATTTTGTGGTTCAGTAGAAGAGAGTAATGCTAAATAGCTTGAAGCTTCTGCAAGTGTTCTTCTTGTTTGTACACCTACTTCTTTCTACCCCATAATCTGAGATTCTGGAAAATTCTTCTGAACATATATGGATGGAGTCTTTTCTTCTATTCTTGTTTGCTCCTCTGGTTATTCTTGAGGTTCTTCTTCTTGAAGTTCTTCTTCTTCATTATTCTGTCGTTGAGGATATCCTTCATCTTCTTCGATGTCTTCATGATGTACCTGTCTAGGGATGTATCCCTTCTCATCAACCACTACATCAATGCTTTCAACTATTCTGCCAAGTCTTTTATTGTAGCACTTGTATGCTTTTCTATGTGGAGAGTAACCAAGAAGAATGACTTCATCTGCTCTAGGTTCAAGTTTGCCAAGCTGCTCATCAGTATTCTTAATATAGCATTTGCTCTCAAATATTTTGAAGTGCTTTACCGAAGGAGTCGTACCATTTCGGAGCTCATGAGGAGTTTGAGCGTTGTTCACCCGGACATTTGTTTTGTCGAGAATAACAATCGCAGCATGTGCAGCTTCACCCCAGAAAGTTGCGGGAGTCCCTGATTCATCAAGCATAACACGGGCCATTTGTTGGACTGTTCTGTTCATTCTTTCCACAGCTCCATTTTGCTGAGGAGTTCAAGCTGTAGAGGATTCTCTTCTTATCCCATGTTCTTCACAGAAATCAAAAAATTCATTTGAGGTAAACTCGCCACCTCTGTCGGATCTGAGGCTCTTAATTTTGTGACCCAATTCATTTTCAGCCAAGGCTTTGAAGGCTTTGAATTTTTCAAATGCTTCATCTTTGTGCTTCATAAGTCCTAACCAG
>APFE031208797.1:217858-266383 GCA_000404065.3 Pinus taeda
GGAGGATGTGCTGGGTCAGAACATATGGTTGTAATCCTCTTGCTACTTTTCATCTTAATAAAGCTATTCTTGTTTTCTTCCATATTCTTGTGTACTTGTTTATAGATATGTATTTATATGGTTAACACACTTTTGGTCCTATGTTATTTATGAATATAGATTTTTGTTTCTTGGATAGTAGTATGTTGCTGTGATTCAACAGGTTCCTTTTGGCACTGGGCAGACAAAGAAGAAGCAGCGAAGCTCTATCAAGAAGGAGAGGAAATCGAGCACAAGACTAAGGTTGGTCTTCTTGGTTCTCCTCTTGTCTATTTTCATAAAAGAAAACAATATTAGACTTTACTTGTTTGTTTCTAAGATGGCCACCCATCTTAGTGGGAATAGCAGTATCCGAGTGGACACTATTCTCGGTAACAGGCTTCCCCCATAGCTTTGTCAGATGCATCAACATGTATATGGAAAGGAAAAGCCTGATTTGGGCCCTTAAGTATAGTTGCAGTGGTTAATTCTTCTTTCAATATCTCAAGGGCCTCTTTGCAGTTATCTATCCAGTAGAATTCTAAATCCTTGGCTACTAATTCAAACAATAGTGAGGTCACTTTGCTATAATCGTTGAAAAAAATCCTATAGTATCCAACGAAGCCAAAGAAACTCTTAAAATCCCACTTCTTTTGAGGAGTAGGGACCCTTTTTTATGATGCCAATTTTGTTTGGGTCCACTGTTATTCCCTCCCAAGATATCAAATGGCCAAGGAAAGTCACCGAATTCATTAAGAATTCAAACTTGTCATGATTAAGAGAGAGTTTTATGTTAGTGCACTTCTTCACAACATTCCCTAGGTTAGAGAGAGCCTCCAAGAAGTCACACGCATAGGGAGTGAAATCATCCATGTAGATCTTTACAGAGTCATGAACCAGCTCAACAAAGATTCTCAAAACTTCCCTTTGAAAAGTGGAAGGGGCATTACATAAATGAAAGGAATCACCCTATAAGAAAAGGTACCCCAAGGACATGTGAATGTAGTTTTTTCTTGATCCTCATGGTCAATCTATATCTAATTGTAGTCACTAAATCCATCTAGGAAAGAGAAGACGTTCTTCAGTGGAAGACCATCTAAAACTTATCCAATGAAAGGTAAAGGGAAATCGTATTTCTTAGTGGCTTTTTTAGCTTTCTGTAATACACATGGATCCTACACTTCCCATTCTTCTTTGGACCAAAAATAGAGGGGAAACCCACTCACTACCTGAGATGGGGTATATGAACCCTACATCTAAAAACTTTTGCAACTCTTGCTTTATTGTGTCCTTGACAGTTGGGTTGATTCTCCTCTAAGGTTGGTGTATAGGTTTTCATCACTCCTTGATGTAGATGTCATGAGTAAAAACCAAAGGATGCACCCCCTTCATTTGTTTATAGCTCCAGGCAAACTCATCTAAGTGCTCTCTCAACATTTTGCACAACTTCTCTTCTTGGTTGGATGAGAGAGAGGGGTTAATATTCAAGGTTATAGATGGACCAAATTCTACAAATTTGACATGTGCGGGACTTTGGTCAACTAGGCATAACTTAGTCCAAGGATTACCATGAGATTCATTCACAAGCTCAACAAGAGGCATGGTATTAGGGGATTGGTTCTGGAGGATTTGATCAATGAGGTCATCTTAATGAGTTTGGCCCCTCCTATAACAACATCTAAGGTATATATAGGATGGGATGTTGCATGACACACTTCATCTTCCTCCTCCTCTTCTAACCATAGGGGTAATTCATGCTCAATGGATGGTTGAGCAGGAGGCTACAATAATAACTCTTTGGACAAATTCCCATTCTTAATGGTCATGTACCGGCCCTACAACTTATGTAGGCATCAATAGTGGCTAACCATGGCCTTCCTAAGATGAGATGATAACCATTGAATTGGGTTTTGGGCTGGAGAATCAAGAAGTCAGTAGGATAATATGAAGAGTCAATAGAGATAATTACATCCTTAAAAACTCCCTCAGGAGCCACTCTGGATCTATTTGCAAGTTGCAACACTATAATGGTGTTTCTCAAGGATCCTTGGAGGTTTAGTTTTAGCATGATTTATCTAATAATCACATTGATGGAAGCCCCAAGATCAATCAGGGTGTGAGGTACAATGATGCCATCAATGTGCACATCTACCACTGGACTACCAGGGTCTAGATATTTTGGAGAAATCACTCTCCCCAACATCAAATAAGATAATTGAACAATAGCATTGATGGTGGCAGTGTCTATTTTTCTCCTCCCAGGGTGTTTGAAACATTTCTCTCTGATAATCATATTGAAGATGGGAACATCCTTAATAGCTTGGAGGAGGGGTATTTTAAAATATATTCTTCAATTCTCCCAAAAGTTCAGTCTCTTCTATGGTGTGTTGTTTAGAATGGATCAATATGTTATGAAACTAGATCACAAAATAGAAGAAATGATATATCAACGACTTCAAAATTAGCCTCTTCAAAGCTCGCAACCTCCTATACATTACATAAATGAACAATTCTTGGATGATACAAATGACAATAACTCCTTTCTATATATATGAGTCTATGGGGTCACAATATAATCAGAGCCGACATAACAATAATAATGTAAGGGCACAACAATAATAATAATGGGCTTCTATGGGGCATAATAATAACTCTATGGGGACAACATGGGCACAACAATAATAATAAGGGCTACAATGATAATACTAATCAGGGAATACACTAGAATTATAGGGATCTAACATGCCCCTCTCCTTCAAAAAAGTGTTTTACTCAATGCTTGAGTAGTTATGGATGCTTCAGTATAAAATTATCATCCTCCCATGTGGAATCTTTAGCACGTAAGTTCTTCCACTTGATGATATTCTTCGAAATTGATTGATTATGTAGATGTCGAGTTTTGATTTCTTTGACTGCTTCAGTTTCCAATATGATTTTTGCTTCCTCGTTAGGTTCTGGAAATATTATTTGAACTGGGAGCTTGCCACCTATAACCTTCTTTAAGAATGAAACATGGAAAATTGGGTGCACTCGGGAAGGTGTAGGAAGCTCCAATTTGTAGGCCATAGTACCAATCTTTTGCTACACCTTATACTGACCATAATACTTTGGTGACAATTTATTATCCTTCTTAGCTTACTTGAGGGAAACTTGTTTGTATGGTTGTGGCTGTAGAAATACCCAGTCATCTATATCAAAACTTATTTCGCTTCGATGTTGATATGCCTGTTGTTTCATTCTATTATGCGCCAAAGTGAGGTTACCCTTTAAGAGTTGGAGAACTTGTTGTTGATGCTTGATGTGATGTTCCATTGCTTGAACCTTAGAATTTTCTCTTCAATATGATGTGATGGATGGTGGATGATATCCATAACTTTCCATAAATGAGGTCATTTTTGTTATAATATTGAAGGAAGTGTTATACCACCATTCAACTAGAGGTAACCATTTGACCCATTGTGTCTGTTTATCAGATACAAAGAAACGAAGACATCCTTCCAAAAATTTCTTTACTATATCAGTTTTCCCATTAGATTGAGGATGATAAGATGAGTTATGAGCTAACTAAATACCTAGATAATAAAATAATTTTGTCGAAGAATTTCTAGTGAAAATGGGGTCTCTGTCACTTACAATAATCTTTTTGATTCCATGTAGCTTTTGAATTGTTTCCATAAATGTAGTAGTAGTTGTACTCACTTTAAATGGATGAGATAATGCACAAAAGTGTGCATACTTGGTAAGTCTATCAACTACCACCATGATGACACTCTTTCCTTCAAACTTGGGTTAATCTATTATAAAATCCATTGAAACCTCCTCCCAACATTGAACTGGAATGGATAAAGGTTGTAATAGACCCGGGGTCTTGATTGTTTCAACTTTAAATTGTTGGCAAACCAAACATTCTACCAAAAAATTTTGAATATCAAATTTAAGGCCATCCCAAAAAAATTCCTTCTTAACCCTGTGGTATGTTTTTAAAAATCTTGAGTGCCCCCCTAAGGGAGAGATGTGAAATTCCATAAGAATATTCTGTTTGAGCTGGGAATTCTTACAGAGGTATAAGTGATATTTGTACCATAACGAATCATTTTTCCAGCTAAATGTATCAGATGTATTGGGATCTTGTTGTAAGTTTTGAATAAGTGCCCATACTTCTTCTTCATTCTTCCATTCATCCCTTGCTTCATTTATCCAATTTGATTGGATAATAGAAATGGAGTAAAGAAATGCTTTGACATCCTCATCCATTCTTGGGAGTGCATCTACAACAACATTTTGCTTCCCTTTTTTGTAGATGTTTTCAAAGTCTTCACCCAACATCTTTATGACCCATTTTTTGCTGCTCTTCTAAAGATAATATTTGTTCTAAAATGTATTTAAGGTTATCATGATCCTTTTTTACCTTGAAGTTTCTTCCCATTAGGTAAGGTTTCCATTTCTTAAGTGCATGCAATATTTCAAAAGCAATGGTTCTTTCTTCTTGCAGTAAAACAACCCCAATTCCATTTCCTCGGGCATCACATTCCACAATAAAGGTTTTTGTGAAGTTTGGCATAACTAAGACTGGTGCTTGGCACATTGCCTCTTTAATATGTTCAAAGGCCTTCATTGCTTCTGGAGTCCATGAAAGTTCATATTTCTTCGATATTGTTGTTAGAGGTGCTACTATTCTCCAATAATTCTTAACAAACTTATGATAATACCCTATCAACCTAAGAAATCCTCACAGATGCTTTATGGTTGTGAAGATTTTCCATTGCTTAATGGATTTAATTTTTCTAGGGTCTACCTTAACACCTTCATGAGATACAATCTGACGCAAATATTCCACCTCTTATACTCCACATAAACATTTAGAGGTTTTTGCATATAATTGTTTCTCCTCCAATAGTTTGAGCACCCTGTCAACATGTTGAACATGATCCTTCCAAGACTTACTATAGATTAGTATATCATAAAAAAATACTATAACAAATTTTCTAAGGGTTTGAAAATAGAATTCATCAAACCTTGAAATGTAGAAGGTGCATTATTAAGGCCAAAATGCATGACCAAAAATTCATATTGACCATGATGGGTTCTAAATGTTGTTTCTCGAATGTATTTAGTCTTGATTCTAATTTGATGATACCTGAAGGAAGATCCAACATGGTGAAGTAAATTTATCCGTGTAATTCATCCAATAATTCATCAACGAGGAATGTAAAATTTATCCTTCATAGTGAGCTTGTTGAGCTCCCTATAATCCGAGAGATGTGCCATGATCCATCCTTATTGTGCACCAATACTATTGGAGCAAAGAAAAAACTTTGACTAGGTTGAATTATACCAGCCTCTAGTATTTCTACAACCATATGTTCAATTTCATTCTTTTGGGCATAGGAGTATCTTTAAGGCTTGATGTTTGGAGGAACACTTCCTGAAATTGAATGAATCTCATGATCATGATCGCGAATAGGTGGGAGGCCTTTTAGAGTCTCAAATACCTTAGAATGATCGTACAAGACTTTTTGGAGATCTGCAGAAATAAATCAATTCGATGTGGGAACCTCTAGCGCACATAATTGTGAAATTACAACTTGTTTTTCTTTATTTAGAAGATTTGTCATGCTATTAGAGCAGATTATCTTGCCTCATTTCCCTATGATACCCTTTAATTCAAATTCATTTCCTTTCCAAAAAAATTCAAGAAAAGTTCTTGAAAGGTAAAAACTATTGTACTCAAATATTGTAGCCATTGGACTTCTAGTACAACATCAGTACCACCCATTGGAATGGAAAGCATTAGACTATTCAATACATATTCTCCCATGGATAGCTTGATATTATGGAAATTTCCAGAGAGATTTATGGTTGTTCCATTTTCAACCATCACTTAACACTCTAGTGATGGATATAGGAAGAAATTCAATTCCTTGGCTATATTATAATGAATAAAATTATGGTACTGCCCGAATCAATACCCACTATTACCTTTTCCTTCTTGACATGTCCTTCTACCTTGAGAGTTTGAGTAGTAGTAATTCTAGCCAATTCGTTAGAAGATATCGTCGGATTCATATCTTCTCTCTCTAGGGTTTGTTCATGGTGTATATCCTTTACTTTTGGCGTTTCGTGTTCCTTTTCTTCCTCCTCTTCACAATCTATGTAAAAAATTCCTTCTCAGAACACTTATGACCTTTAGGGTATTTTCTATCACAATTGTAACAAAGCCCTTTTGCTCTTTTTTCTCCCAATTATTGCGGTTTCAGCCTTGTGGGTTGTGGAATGATAGTGGAAAGAAAACTTCCATCTTTATAGTTGTGAGTGGTAGGCTCCTTGTTGCCATACTTTTTCTTTCAATTTCTCTTGTGAACTTGAATGCCTTCTCCAATGAATTAGGTTCCTGAAGATGAACCTCATGTTGGATGCTATCCTTTAAAGTCCATATAAAAACATGAATCCTATGCTCCTCTAGAATATATTTTACCGTTATATTCAATTTTTGGAAGTCCTCAATGTGCTCCACCATTGAGCCCTTTTGTTTGAGATTTATCAATTGGCTAAAAAATGTGTTGTTTTTGTATCCTCATAATGTGCTATCATTTCTTCCATAAACATTTCCCAAGTGCCAATTTTTTTATGAGTTTAAATCCATCAATACCATACAAGTTGATTGCCTTCCAAATATAAAGTTGCAATGTGTACCTTTTGTGTGTTTTGCACATTATGGAGATCAAAATATTTCTCCATCTGTAGTATCCATGTTATGGGATCCTTGCCATCAAACTTCCTCATATGCATATTTGGAACATGGTGGGTCTTCAATCCAACATTAGATTCTATGAATCATGATTAACATTTCTTTTGTTCTCATCATGAGTTTCCTTTACTACCCTTTCGCCATTAGTAAGCATTTATTGTAGAAACTTTGTCAAATATATCTTCAAATCTTCCATGTTGTCTTTAAGGTTTTCATCTATACCATCCATCTTCACTTCCATGCCATCCATTTTAGCTTCCACACCATCCATTATAGCTTCCACGCCATTCATCTTAGCTTCCATGCCTTTATTTAAACCATCAATATTAGCTATTGTTACTTTTTTTGAGAATGAAAATTGTTGCAGTTGGTCTCATAATTTTGATATATCATGTTTGATTTCTTCCTCTTATTCATGAGTCGTTTGATATATCAGGTTGCTTACTAGGTGTTTTCACTTTCTTCATTCAAGAAATCAATTAATGATAATTATGCGTCACTATTACCTTTGAATCACTTCAAACTAATTTTTCAAACCAAACTCATGAAAAGTTAAAAAACAAAATACACACCTTCTTTCACTTTGTAGGAGCTCGATATTGAATATGTTGCATATTTGCAATTTTGGATCTCCAAGGTCTGAAATTTCCTCTTGAGGTAGCCCTATGAGTCATCCTTCTAACCCCACCAATTTGATCAACATTGCGTTCTTCAAGAAAGAGTTATGCTAAATCTCCCAAGATGGCCTAATTATAGATTGGTTCAATACAATCAACTTGTACAACCTTCCACGTGCCACTGTTTGGACTTTTGGACCTAAACCTGATATACATAAATCTAAAGACTCTCCTATTTCTGTAACTTCTCATGACATTTCAATCCAATGCTCAGAGAGAAAGTTATGAAGAGTTTCCCAAGGTCACTTGTTTGGGATGTAATTCATGAGCCTGCATAAGCCCTAACTTCCTTGGATCATATCTCCAGAAATATAGCGAAGTTCGGAAGCCAAGTTCATCACAACTTAGACTCATATGGGTTTTAATTTGATCTTCTGAAACTTCGTAGAACTAACGTTATAGGGAAAATTCCATGATGTCCTATTTGGAGAAGAAAAAACCTAGAATCCAAAGCTCTGGAATGAAATGTTATGTAAGAAGCTCACAAAATAGTAGAAAAACTAGATCAATGACTTCAAAATCAGCCTCTTCGAGGGGAAAACCTCCTTTACATTAGAAAAATGAACAATTCTTGGATGATACAAATGGCAAGACCTCCTTTCTATATATAGGAGTCTAAGGGGTCACAATATAATTAGAGACAACATAACAATAATAATTCAAGGGTAAAACAATAAAAATAGTGAGATTCTATGGGGAATGATAATAACACTATGGGGAAAACATGGGAACAACAATAACAATAATCGCTACAATGAAACTACTAATAAGTAAATACACTAGCATTATAGGGACCTAACACAATCTCTTAGGAAAAGGAGGTGGATTTAATTGATGGATACTCTCCTCCTTTTCCTCTTCAAACTCCTCAGGTGGGGATGGAGGTTGGTTATCTAGGAGCACTCTTCGAGACCTGAGGTTGATTTCTCTTTAAACCTAGTTATCTGGGAACACTCTTACAGACTTGAGGTAAGATGTCTCTCCACTCTAGACCTATTGTGCTTGCTTGTTATTTGGGTTCACATTGGGTGGAGAAGGCATCTGGGGTTGCTTGGGTGGAGCAGGATGAGTGATCTATGGTTGAGATGGAGGTGGAGGCAGTAAAGCAAGAGGTTGGTTGAGTTAAGGTCCACACCCTTGTGATGTGGAGAAGCATAGGGTTGAAATGGATGATTAACGGGTTAGGGAGGATATTGAGGTGCATAAGCCTAAGAAGGAGGTGTGGACCATGAATGATGAGTGGAAGAGTACCAAGGTGACAAAGGTGCATTTTGGTTGGGATGGTAATAAGAGTAGGATGCACCTCACATGCTCTGATGGTATGGTCGAGGTCCTTGAGGCCTCCTTTGATTGATAAAATAGAGTTTCTCTGCCCCACCTTCTGCCCCTTGCTATACAACTTTCAATCCAGCCAAAGAAGGACAATTATCTTTGGCATGTTTTCCCTCACAGACTAGGAAGACCTCTATGATATTTAATGGAAATTTATTTCTAGGGTGCCTTCTAGTGAATTGAGGGAAAAAAATAGCTAAGGCCCTCTTTTCTTCCTCTTGTCTCCTCTTGATATGCATGGTATCGATTTGCAAAGAAAAGGTATGCAACATTTTACTTTTAAAGTCCTCCAACATGTTTCCAATTTCATGCTTGATGGATGTTGTGGAGGCAAAGGAACTTACCAAAGCTTGAATAGCCCTATCATTTTTCCTAGAAAACCCAGGGTGGTTCTTGAACATTGTTTTGATGTTTTCATGGGATAACTGATAGATGTCTCCCCCATACAGTGTGTTGAGGGTTTCTAGCATGTCATCCCTGATCCCTCAAGGAAGAACTAACTTGAGTGTTTCATGATCAAGCATGCATCTGGCCCTGCTATAACTGAGATGAAATCTTTCCTCATAGTCCACTAGGGATTGATCAAGTCCAAGAGTTATTCTAAATATTTATTCTTTGGTTTCCTTTGACCTACAATGGTCCCTGTACTAGTCATTAAAGGCTTGTTGCATTTAAGCCTAGGTAGTGATGTTATCCTTAGGCAGACCCATAGACCAGTGCAAGTTTGAATCCTTATGGGTAAATGGGAATAAATTTAGCTTCTAGTCATCAGAGGTATATTCATAGGTCTTACAAAAAACAAAAAACTCAAACATAAAAGTATCAGGGTCCTTAGAGGTTAAGCCATGGAAGTGAAGAAGGGTAGTAGGGCTTATATTCTTCATTCTAGCCTCTCCATTAGTCTCTCTAATAGGGAATACCTCCCCATTCATGTTTTCAACCATGGTTTGGGTAGGTGAAATGGGTTCTTCTTCTTCCCTAGTAGGTTGTTCAAAAATATTAGGTTTTTCACCTAAGGGGTCCTCTCACTCCCCTATAGATAGAGAGGGAAATTGGTGGACACTGAAGAAGAGTGAAGGTTGATTGCTTGAGTGTGTGGCAGTGTTTGGTAAGAATGTTTCTTGAGTATGTCTATTCGTATGAGGCACGAAAGACATGTTTTATTCTTTTATTTGATTTTTTCAAAATTGAATGCAAAATAGAAAGAAATGCTTAAGAAAAAATAATATCTACCTAGACACCTCACCAACAACGGTGCCAAAAAGTGTTGATCCCTGATATTGTATCAAGAGTGTTGCAACTCCCAAGTTCTTCTCAACTCTATTTATCAACCCGGGGTTTGTATAAACTTTGAGGTGATAGTGTTATATGCATAGTAGGTCGAATTCTACTCATGCCACCTTCAAGTAGGTCATTTGATCATTAGGGCTCCAAAACAATTATTC
Source organism: Pinus taeda (assembly GCA_000404065.3). Lineage (NCBI taxonomy): Eukaryota > Viridiplantae > Streptophyta > Pinopsida > Pinales > Pinaceae > Pinus > Pinus taeda. Next base: position 228,079 of record APFE031208797.1, read on the forward strand.
TACTGGATTAGGGGGAAATTAAATACTTAAAGTGCAATTCAAAAGCTAGTTCCAACGTAGAAAAATAATTTATCTTCAAACCTCACTTGTAGATGCTACCAACATGGAAATTTTATTGGATCAATTCATGAAAGAATGCCAAAGCTATGCTACTTGTAGAAACACAACTACACTAATTGCAATCAACCATCTAGCTATCCAATTTACTTGTAAACAAGAAAATATTCTACCAATCCATAACTCAAGATTTCAAGCATCATCTATCAAATTCACACTTGCATATGAAGTAAGGTTCTACTTCTCCAAATCAGTCATAAAGAAAATAATGCTATTGTCTCTTGCAGTGAACAAAAAAGGATGGCTGGAATGGCCTAGGTGCTACCTTTGGTCATGGAGTCCAAGATCGAGGGTCAACCAACTCCTAAGCTAAGTTAAACTTGCATTACAGGTCAAAACAAGGGAAAAACGATCTCTTACAGGATTGCTATAGGAAGCTGCTAGAGGATCCTTGTATTACAACACGAGGACCTGCAATGCTACATGAAGCTTGCCAAGAGGGTTTTGAAGGTAAGAAATATGATAACAAGGCATGGAAAGATGGATGAAGGTTGAGGTCAATGGATGGAAGGTTACCAACACCCCTACCCAAGCTCAACACTTCAGGAAGGCGAGTTTTGGACTAAGAGGGCTACTCACGGTGACCTAAAACACAGAGCAGTAAACAGTGGTTGAGATTCATCAAAAGACAATGGAGAAGTCCTATACGGATATGGTAAAAATGTCCCTTGCCTTCAGGTACAACAATCCTGCAATATCACATGCACATGCTCTTCTTATCATTCACAAAATATCGTAACCAAAGGTGGAAAATATGAGTTTAATTTAGAAACTATCTAACTTATGCTAAACTCTCTAATCTATTGAATGGATCAACTTCTTAGATACAAAAATTATATGTAAAATAAGATAACCAATGTATACTTTCCAAGAATTGATAAATATGAAATCGTCAACATAGTGTTTTTGGGCTATGACTGTAGATTCCTCTAATCAGGCTCCCATGAGAGAGATGAGATATATGAAACAATAGTAGGCTTTTTGAGGAATTGTATTCTTCTAAAAGGTAGCAAATAACAAACATTCTAAGCTAAAGAGGATTATAAATACATAAGAGGGACCTAAGCTATCGAGGTTGGGTCCAAACCCAAGACCCTCAACCCTCTTAACTAACTCAGTGATGGACCAGTAAGAAACTTCTAATTATCATTGCAGAAATATCAAATATGTCACATAATAAGTCGAAAATAGTAGTCACAAGTTCTTGAGCTAAAAAACATCTTAGCTGAAAACAAAGTTTGAATCCTAATGAGTTCATTGACATTTTTATTTATATAAAAATGTAGCTACCAATAGCTCCATAGGAAATAGAGATGTTTGTCTCCAAAACCCGAGAAAGGTGTATCTAGATCTTCCTTGAACTACACTAGCTTGGTTGCCAATGACTATGTCCTGTTTGGTTGCCAATGACTTCAAGTTAATGAGAGATAAAGTGGTGATTTTGGTTGATTGAAGGAGTTTAATGAGGTGGACAACCTCCTAGAATCTCTCCCTATTGTCTACTCCAAGATATTGGATTGAAATTATCTCAAAATTGCTCTAATTCCTACATTTAAACCATATTGGGCCACATGACATAGCAACACATCTTTCATCCCTCTATCTAAGAATAATATAACAAAAGTAGTAAATAATTGTGATAAAGAGATAATTTTAAAGCTGGAGGATGGTATTTTTACCCTTCTGATATACTTATTGATGAGCTCATCACATCCATCATAAGTGTATTAAGTACAAATGTGATAGTATTGGGAGACTTAGTAGATCCCTTATGCGAAGAGGTAGCATTACCTATAAAGGTTTGCCCAATTTACCATAGAAGGGTGTCCCTACGGATTGTGATCTTTGAAACATGGAAATGTTTGCATGCACCTTCTTCATATCATCAATAATGTTATAATCCATAGTGGGATGATAGACTGAGGTGTTGAGGGATGGCATTTGGTTTGTGGTTTTTAGAGGGATGGTTATGTTCTTACTTCTTTCAGATACACTTTTCGTTGAAACTTCCTCCTGCACTTTTTCTCAGTGTTTTGCGCTGAGTTATCTAGTGGGTTGATTTCCTTAACATGTTTCCTTTAAATTTCCTCTTCGACAATTGAATTGTGGTGGTCAATCCTTGGTTTCTTAAGTTGTACCGCTTATTTTGCTTCTAGGCCAAACCATCACTCGGAAGCAGTTGATTAGTAGTACTCTTTTTGGTTGTGAGAAAATAGTTAAATATGTTAGCTACATGACCAACACATGGAGCTTCATTAGTTGGAGTAACTTATTCCTTTTCTTCACCAGGCTCCACCTATTGTTCAACCATGAATGAATCAACAAGTTTCACAGCCATCATCCTCATGGCTTGGTTCCATTGTGGGAATGTCTTTTCTGAATGACACTCTTGCTGGAACATACAATATTGATCTTTTCTTATTTTCTTAATGTTTGGGATCACACGTGAACTCTGCACAGAATTTTTTAGCTAGTTACTGCCGCAACTAAAAGTTGTAATCCTTATGAACGGGTTATACTTCGGAGGGTTGTTGCTCACAGTGGTCTCTTTTCTCCTCTGTTTCAGTTCTTCCATTTCAGTGATTAGGGAATTGATGAGACTAGTCAGGATTTCAAGATCATTAAGTTATTTCTCTTTAGCCCTAGTGGTAGAGGCCTAAGACCTCTTACCCATGTCCTTGGAGTCTTTTTTTGATTCATCATTTTAGATGACTCTAATAGCATGCAATTCCTTCTCAACAGTGATAACCTCCTCATAATTTTCCGTCAATGTTTGTTTCACAGTACGCTTCACAAACTACGTAATACTTGCTGGCAAGGCAGAAGTGTAGTAATCTATGGTGATGTAGTCATGAGGTTTTCTAGTTTCTAATTTTTTTTTCAAGATGCTATAAAACCTTAGCTTGAAATCCTTTACTCTTCCCTTTTTCTCCATCTTAAGATTACCCAAATACTTTAATTATATGTTGGGGGTCTTGTATTCAACAAATTTTCAAGAAATATCTTCTTGAACCCCCTCCAATTATTGATGGAGTTTGGAGGAATGTTGTGATACCATACAACTACTCTAATATCCAAGGTACATAGAAAAATTATGCATGAAACATCATCGTAACATACCTCAAGTGCTTACAAGTGTAGGTAAAAGTTGTCGAAGTCGTCTTTGGCTTATTAGGGTCATACTTAGTCAATAGCTTCTTTGAATGCCTTGGCATCTTATGCAAGACACTTGGAAGTGTGAGTGGGCCCTCAGTGATCTAGTCCATATTTTGATATACCATCTCTTCTTCTTCATTTTCCTCTTCTTTCTCTTCTTCCTCTTCTTGTTATTCTCTATCTATCTCATCAAAAAATATGCCTGAGGGTGGAATGTTGTCTCCGTCACCACCATGAAAGAGTGGAGGCTCTTCTTAATTTTCCACAGAGTCTAAAAAACCATCAAGAGTTGCAAGGACCACCTCTTCAAGAGTCGAAACTACTATCTATATGGAGGTGGTCTTGTTCTTCTTTGGAGAATATGGAAGACTAATTCCTCTTGGAATCAATCCAACCACTTTTGCAAATTGTCGGGTTTATAGGGTGAATGGCCCAAAGTTGATCATATGGGATTTCAAATTTAGGCCTGGGCTAGGAAGGGATACTGACTTTAAAGGAACGATTAGGGGATGTGGAATGAACTTTGTCATCTTAATAAAAACATGGAATGATGGGGTTGGTGGGTCTATCAGCCATAAAATACTAGTTTCCCTCCTTCTAGCACCAACAACAATGATGGTGATGGACCTACCAACATTCACGGGATCTCCCTGATATGAAGTCCCAATGAGACCTCACACTGTTTGATGTAGGAGTCCCATCTGGTATAAAGGCCCTGTTGCTGAATCCTTAAATATTTTCTTTGGCTTTAAATGTTAGCATAAGAGAGTGATGCAGTCATGTCTTAGAAAAGCAAGGGAAGTGTGGTTGATGAATATGCAACTGCAATTATGTCAAGATTCTTTTATTGCAAAGGGGAAATAAAAGTAAGCCTCTAATTGACAGGTAGTAGTACCACCCAGGAAGAGACACACATGAACCAGAAGGATTCGTCTAACATCCAACAAAATAGTCCACATCGTATGTGATGGGTTTTATAACCAAGAAACAAGGAAAGAATCATCTAATATCCCACGGAATAGTCCATAATGATGAGACAACCATAACAACCATTACAACACATTCTCAGCATGATAAGATCTAAAATAACTAAAATAGTTCAATATCTTAGTACATGTGATAACAAACATGAAATACAAACATCTAGAGAATAGTCTTACAAACATTCATAGTCCATGAATGAAGAATGTGGTGGCCTTGAAAGGATTATATTATTAAGAAAAATTTCTAAGACACATGTTTACAATGTACATCACTAGTCCCAGTAGCGGGGCATTAAAGCCACTGCTTGCTCCTCAAAGAGATAATTTATCTCTCTAATGCCTTGCAGGAGGAGCCAAGGTGAAAATTTCTTTGCTCATACAATGAGCAGGTATATATATAACCAAGGGGTGATGCTCCCCCTTGTGACTCTTTGAGTAGCCTCATGGTTGTTCAACTTCCTATGGCTTTTTAATTTACATGACTCTATTCATGTCTTTCCTTTGGACTTCCACATTACAATACATTTGAATGCAATATGCATGGTCCAGAATAGTGATGTGGCATATGACTACTAATGACATCACATGACATGACAATGCTGAAATGGTCTGCTTGATGATGTGGGAATGTGAAGTCGTTGTTCCTGCTCAGATCTTCATGTCTTCTTGGATATGCTTTCCCTTCTCCTTTGCATGTCTTAGTGATGCAAAGTCTTCAATGATCTTTAGTCTTGGATGGTAGTTGCAAACTCGTGTCCCTTTACTTCCTCTCGATAGATCCACTTGTGAGTTCAGCTGCAAGAGAGTCTTTAAGCATGATTCCCTCCTTCTCTTCCTTCATCATCATCTCGCCATGACTTTTTAGTTTACCTTTTCTTTCAATTCACCCATGACAAGATGACATATATCCAAAAACCCCCTAGTCTAAGATGATGCATTCTTATCCATGAACTGAGCTCCGGACATGTCACCAACTGGGGAAAGTGGCCCAGTGACTGCATATTTCATAGTTCTAGGAAATAAGGGGAGTGCTTGGGCTCTGAGACTATGTAACACGTAGCTTAGGGAGGCTTGAAAGATATAACTGCTCAGTTTCTAGAGGAAGTGGGGTTTCGCTAAGGAGAAGGTCATTAGTCAAAGCATATGCACATTTTTGCAGGCCAAGGGAAGCTGGGATTCTATGAAATCCACAGTTCTAACATGCAAAGAAAAGGCTTGAGGGTTGAAGATGTGAAACACGCGGTTAAAGGGAAACTGGGAGGCACAATTATGCAATTATGGAGGTCAAGGGAGGTTTCTGGACTCACGAATTGCGTAGAGAAGAAGCCCTAAAGGGAAGGGACTACAAACTGAGGGTCACATCTTAAAGAGCTAAGACTGCAATGCGTAGTTGAGTTGAGGCCTGGTGAAACTAAGTCGAGTCGGGAATACCTTTTGAAAATGTATTAAGTGTGGAAAGCGAGATGGACTCGTGATAAGCTCAACTGTGATCACACACTTAACATAATTTGCGACACAAAAACATATATCATTGAAACACACAAACACAACATTCCTCTGTGTGTGACTACTTCATGATAGGATATGACAAGTGCAACACGAAAGATAAACTTTAGGAAGACCGTGATGACACTTGTGTGATAATGTTGAAGACTTTTTGTATGAATGCGGTGGGTGTTTACATGGTTGGGACAAATCATATACAGAAATATCAACCTCTGAAACCACCAGGAATGGCTTGCAAACATTGTACGATAATCCAAAATGCCAAAAGATGACAATTAATCCAACATGCAAAGTGGGCTAAGGAACTTCAAGAAAGCTCATGAAATGAGCTTCAGTGTTTCAAACAATCAACGAAAAGACCAAGGAAGGCTTTGAAATTTGGGTGCGAGCCAAAATTTTGGAGGGTGTTGTAGCAACTACAAAAATATGGTAAAAATTTACCCGGGATGGGAGTTAAAGCAGAGTAACAAGTACTTCAAAGAGAGAGACATTATATTTACAAAATCCATGAATGGAAAACTTATAAATTAAACACAAATTAACTTGAGAAATCCTAATAATGTAACAAGGAGCTACAATATCAGTCCTAACCTCTACAAGTCAAGAGGCTCCGAGTATCCTCCATCTTAGTTGAGGTATGAAAACTAATGGAGTTTCCCATATAATTCATTTTCAAAAGAATCTTCATAGCAGCAAGAGTAGACCTCCTACCTTTATCAGTACATCGCACACTTAATTTGGGGTCTCGGCACAAGGTGAACAAAAATGTGTGAATTACCCATTATCAATTGCACCATACCGATAAGAATAGGTAGCAAAAGAGAAACAAATAAATACTTTTGTAAATTTCTCGGATAACATTAAGCTTCATAAGATTCTACTTATCCAATTGTGAATAAATATAGGAATAACCTAGAATATTTAGTTACTTGGTATGGCAAGGATCATATAGCTTTTACTAATGGTAGCTGAGGAGGAGTCATGGAAAGAAATAAAAAGTAGAATGAGTAGTGGTGATCAATGCTTAAGAGAAAATTCGAAACAAGAAAAGTATCAATAAGAAAACCATATCTGGAGGGAAAATTTAATCACCCTCATAAGGAAATAGATGTGAACAGGGATCTGTGGCAAGATTGACAACTAGACACTCTCCTATAGTGCGACAAAGAAAACCCAGAATGTAACAATAAATAAATGAGAATCATTGCCTCATATCGTAAGTGTAGCAGAACAAATGTTGCATAGGAAACGTTTAGAGGTTACATGCGGGTATCAGTAAGTGTTGAAGACCTAGAGGTCCGTGAAGTTTCTCTACAACAACTATCGTTCTATTGCATCCAATTCAGGCTATTACTATATCACAAGAGCTAGCTAGGGTAATAATCTAGTTAAAGAATGGTAGGAAACGAAAAAGTATATGACAACATATAACTATTAAACGAGAACCTAGAAACTAGTACAAAATATTGAGTTGTACCTACCGGTTTTAACAACAAATAAAATCCCCAAACTGTAAATAGTTTACGCGGCTATGAAAGAATTCAAACGAGAATTACATAAAAAGGTCGAAAAGAAAGCAAAATCCTCACCAAGGCTGAAGAGAAAGCACGATGATTTTTAAGTTGTAGGCATGCATGGGAAAGTGCCAAGCGACGCCAAATTGCACCTTCATGCCACCATACTTCCATTAACATAAACAAACGTAGTACAGGGAAAAAAGACTCAATCTAGCATAATGAGTAGAGATTTTGCACTAAAAATGAACACTTTCCCTCATTATGAAGCGATCTATGTTCGATTATCCTCACATAATGTTGAACAGAGGAAACGAAGCCACGACACATAGCAGGCCGAATTGAAACCGAAGATTAAGGGGGTTAGGGTTTTTGGAAAACATAAGCCAAGGAAAGCCATCAAATTGCCTCGAAATATCTGGGTCATCAAACAAAACTGAACACTGACCCCATAACACCTTCATGGGATGAGTAGGTGAAAAAGAGGACGTGGTGTGTTCACGTTAGAGGAACGACAAATTAAGGACATGTCCTCTCTCTGGTAAAGCAAGTGGGAAACAAATTGGCTACCATTTATTTGTCATTAATTAATACAACAATAAGGGCGTATAGTGAGAGCATTGCCCAAATAATACGACTGAACCATATTATACCTTGGAAAGAAATGAAATTATCTAGTATACGACCCCTATTTTCTATTGTCTCGGAAATATAACATATAGTGGCAAGACCACTCGTGACAGGTAATATGTAATAGTCATTACCATAATCCAAAGTATTTACCTATATCAAAAAGTTCGGGGAAATATGAAATAAGAAATAAATATCTCCACCAAAAAGGTAAACCTTGTGATTAGAATATTAAGTTATAATCATGTGGTTTGGTATGGTGATTAATGTTGACAAAAATTAATTGAATGTTGGAGGTATGTCTCTATTATATAATATAGGGTTATATTATATAATATAGGGTTATAATTTTATATATATCAAAAGGGGATACGTGACAGGTGAGTGTTCCTTTATTATTGAACACTGAACAAAAAGTACGGCAAATGTTTGGATGCTTCTTAGGCTTTTAGTTTAATAATGTGTAACGAATAGCAAAATTAAAAAAATAGATAAAAATAAGGGAATTTAATATAAGTACTTAACAATGTTCGTATTATATTAATTATTTTAATGAAATTTATTTATCAAAATAAAATATTAAATAAAATAATAATTGAAAATTAAATTAAAATAATTATATGTATTATCAGGGTTTTTAGTAAAATTAAAAGTAATAATAATCGGTAGTTGTTGTCCAAAAAGTGTAAGAGTGATGTATGAATTACAAATTTAAGTTGTGTGGTTTACAAAATAGAAGTATCAAAAGAATTTTCAATTATATATATATCTATACACAACTTGAGTGGGCTTGATGGTTAAGAGCATCTCTTTCCTCTTAAGAGTTCACAGGTTCAAAACCAGAAAGTGGTAGTAGAGTATGTATGCCTTTGTAGACTTGACCTTAAAAAATAGATATTATTATTATATTATTATCCATTTTATAAAAATAAAAAATTCTCTAATTATAAATTATTTAAAAAAAAATTACAACTCAGAGATTTATATCCACTAACTCTTTATATATATAAAATAAACGGTCAATAACTTAATTTACATTCATCACGTAATTATTATTTTTATTTTTATTTTAATTCGATAAGTTATATGTTGGCATTTACGTTTTGCATAATGTGAAGAATCTTCAATTGGCATTTTCAGTAATTTTTTATTGCCGTAAATATTTAGAAAGTATAACCTCTCAGCAATTTTTTAGTCAAGATGAAAATGAAATTTCAATCGTGGTCACAGCCATAATAGAGTTTGAACATTGCATTTCTCTCTTTTCATGTCAGACAACGACGGAAACTCTAATTTGAACTTGTCAAACAGGTTAATAACTTGAGACACTTATTGACCTTTCAAGACCCGTTTGTTGAAATTCGGGTGCATTTGAAGAGGAGCAAGAAAACTCCATGTCTCGCTTAGTTCGAACAGCCCAAATTGTAAGTGCTGGTGCAAAGGGTTGGCTACGTGATTACATTTTTGGATTGTTGTTTCCACTGATAGAAATGGCCGTATCTCCAGAATTGAACTCAGAAGCTTGATGTCCCTTACTCATCGGCTGGTTAGAGGCAGTTTCTATGCCTTCCACCTTATTTGGATTTTGAAGGACCATTACTTGAGAATTAGAAGGCAGTTCCACTAAATTTTTATTGCTTGAGGTGTTGCTATCCTTCATCTTCCCCCACAGAACAGCGTATAGTCCTACGGCAATCAGAGCTCCACCAAACACGCTGTATTCAGTTACTAAGTGCAGTTAGCGCATTGAACAATCCTATACGCAGAAACAATTAATACCGATTTCAGTTTGAATTCAGAACTATTAAAAAACAAACCTGCCCAAATATATGTTTTCAGAGGGAATAAAAGATTCCATTATTGCAACGATTATCATCATCAACGGAGTGAATGCTGTTGCAAATACAGGTCCCTTCACGCGCATGCACAACCCTTGCACGTAATATGCAATTGCTGACGCAACTACTCCCTGTACGGAACAATATTAGTGGCTGTATTCTGAAACTATAATGCACCTTCTCGTCCCAATCTCCAACTATTCAACTCAAACCTCATGAAGAAATTCATTTCAGTTAACTACTAGACTCGACGAAGGAAAAGAGACAAACATACAGAGTAGACTGCAGTGAGAAGATTGATGTCCCATCCCAACGACCACAGGGAAGGATCACGTACGAAAACTAGGCTGAGAGCTGTTGCCTGTAGCGTTCCCAGAAAACATATTAACGTGGCAAGGGTTAGTTGAGCAGAATATCTTTTCAGCACTGCAGCCTGCACATCAAAATCCTCCATTAAATGATGGCTGATCACTTATATGTATTTGGGTAGACAAGCATCTCAAATTACAATGATCACCTGTAGGATAAACAAGGCTGACCAGGCAAGAAGGGACGCAACTAAAAGAATAGAACCTATGATAGGCTCTTTACTACGGGTGGGAGATCCTGCAGTCTGGTTATGCTCAAGGGATTGATGATGTGGAGACCAAAACATGTGAAGAATAGGACCTTTGTATAACGTCATCAGCATTGCCCCACCTACGGACACGATCGTTCCCACTATCTTCGCTTGACTGCGTAACTTTTTGACATTCAAGCGCTCCATCCTACACAAATACGGATTTCCCATGTAATATATGAGTGATCCTTACAATATATTATTCGGAGGGAGCAATGCGATTGATTACCTGAATATGAGAGCCATCACGAAAGTCATAGCGGGAAGAATATTACTCAATGAAGAGGCATATGTGGGAGAAGTTAATTCCAAACCCATGTAGTAGAAATTCTGATCGAGTACAGGCCTGCAGAAATGAATTTACAATATTCCATATTTAATGTAAATTCCGCTAACAAGTTGCATAGACGCAATCAGAAGCGGAGCGGTGGCGATGATTTGAGGGGAAGTCGGAGAGATGCAATTATGAAATAATACATACCCTAACAAACCCAGTACAAAAATTTGACAAAATATGCGAAAGGTGAGCTTTGGTCGCACCTTCCTGCAATGCATTTTTTGTTAGTTGACACATGAGCTGATTACCTATATGCTGAATAGAAAATACATAGGCTGTTGCGAGAAGTCGTAAGTATAGATATGCATGAGCTTTTACCTCTCAATGAAGAAGGCAAAAGGGGCGAGGACAATGGTAGCGGCTGCGTGTCTGTAGACTACAAGCACGAAGTGGTTCATCCCTCTGTTTAGAGCAATTTTAGTGAGAACATTCATTCCCGCATATCCAAACTGGAGGGATATCATCGCTATATAGGGTTTCGATTGCTGGAATAGCCTCTCCATTGATAATCCAAAACAAAACCTAACCCACCGTTCTCTTTCTTATCAAGAAATTGCCCGTGAAGGCGGAGGACTGGAGCTTCTCCCCTCCTACTCTATAATTGACTAATTTGAGGACGGAAGGCTTCATAATCGACACTCTGTGCACTCATATTTATAGATGAGCAAAAACCAAAGATAAACTACACCCATCCATACTGGTGGCATCTCTGACACGCAATAGCAATAACTGTTACCGCGAATAACAATAGAGATGGGAATTGCTCCGTATGATATTTGATTTCCTGCCTAATTCAATTTAACCACGTAATGAAGTCAATCTTTTGAGCAATGACAAAACAACAGAACGATGATGCGTACAGGACAAATGTTGAGATGCCAGGTAGGCAGAGAAAGCTTTCTTTCTTTACGAGACGAGCAAAATCGCCCATATACAGCGGCTGTGTGAGGGGGCAGAAGATCGAAATATCAACGTCTGAAACGGAAATTTCCACACGCATCATGAAACATCAAAGTAGTGAGTGAGAAAATGCAGTAGCAGCAGCATTTATTATAAACTAATATGTCATGAGGAAAGATGAATGATAAAAATAGTTATGTCATTTTCGTTAGCATATAAAATTGTTTTCGTAAACTATAAAATTAGTACATACAATCAGTCATGCATACTGTAATGGTAAATGGCATCGTCAGTAACGGAGAAGTTAGACTGATTTGTTACTTAATATAAACCTTAGTTACTGCATGTTTATCTTTTATGGAGAAAATTGCTATGTCGAATATTTCCTTCTTGCTTCGCATGTTTCATGTTCCATGTTCGCAACATGCGTTAAAATGGTTGAACTTGGATGAAGGCGTATTTCTAAACGTTCACTTGTTCTCAAGTGACAAGAGAATTTCGAAAAGTTCTACAACCTCAAAATCCGAAAAGTAGTTTAATGAAAATATAATTACCATTTTGCTCGCCGTGATAGCGGTGATGTTATCTTGTCATCCTCCTCGAACCTAGCATGTGGCACATAATACATTTATATTTCCTTTTAAATGTTTTAAATAAAAAGATTCATGCAGCAATATAAATATGTGTTACACATTTCCCTTATTTTATATTCCCATTTACATAAGGACCACAAAAATTGAGAGACTAAAGGTTGGGATGACGACGACATGCTGACTTTATTTATATTTCTATAAATTTAATTTATATTATAAACCTTTTATAAAATTTTTCATAATTTTAAAAATAAATATATATATATATATATATATATATATAATTATATTAAAATTAATACATATATAATTATTTTTATATTATGATAAGTTCAATTTCAAATACACATCTAAAATAAATACAGAGGGATTCAATTTTTTGTAATTTCTTTTATGAAACCGATCTTATTAAATGTTTGTATAGTTATTTTTTAGATTTAAAAAAACAAATGGTTCACATGAGAAAAATTTCAACTTTGATGACGGAGAGACTTAAATGTTTTGTATAGTTATTTTTTTTTAGATTTAAAAAAACAAATGGTTCACATGAGCAAAATTTCAACTTTGATGACAGACAGACAACTGGTACACATCATACTAGGCTCTAGAATGAGCCTCTCTACTCAACAATTAATTTATTGTGAAAAAACTGAGATATGATTCTTAAGAAGGCATATATTTAAAATTAAAAAATATACATTTTTTAAAATTACTTAAATCAATAAATTTTACTATACATTATATAATAAAGATGGAAAGTTAAACTTTCCAAGTGACATAACTATGTTTTAGAATTAAGCAAAAAGTGTGAGAAGAAAAAAGAACGCAATCCAAATACATAAAAATAACTATATGATTTTCCTATCATCTTCATCACTTAGGTGAGCCATTAAATTGGATAAAAAATAGAAGCACATGACTTTCTTTCCCTCTCCATTATTCTAGTTGGGTTATTAAATTGGATAAAAAATAATCTTTTAGTCAACCTAAGGGTGTGAATGCACTTTCAAACTTACAACCATCATACTTCCCTGCCACACACAAAGCAGGTGTCATATCCTCAGGAGAAAAACTACATGAAACACATTGTATAATATGTCAACGGTTAAGAAGAGAGTAGTTAACACAAATTGTGATGCTTAAGGGAGGAAAGTTGTGAGGGGGATTCGGGGAAGTTCCCTATCTTATCATAAATTAAATATTTCGGTTTTTTATTTGGTAGTTAAACTACTTAATTTATAGTAGTTATGAGAAGGATGGGGAAGTGGTATTGAATTTCTATAGGGTATGGGCTATGTATCATTCTTGAGACTTACGTTGACCTCACAGCTTAAGGATGGAACCCTAAAGTCTCACAACTAGGCAGACCACTCAAAGGCATGTCAAGAGACAAATAGAGAGAATAGATAGATAGAGAGGAATTACAAAAGGAATAGATGAGGAATGCAAGGGAAGTATGTGTAAATGAAATAGAGAAAACACATAGGAATGAATGAAAGAGCCAAACATTGGTGCTTAGAATATGATTTTGTATAGAAAGATATAGAAATCCTTTTTTAAGTTATTAAACACATTAAATTATGCTTTGAAATAAACTAGATAAGTAAATTAGTGATGAAGCCTTTAACCCCATTTAAGTCGAGGAGAAATTCTGAATGGTTTGTCTTACTCAAGCACATAAAGCACCAAGAAAGGGAGAAGCACTAAAGGACTATTAGATCAGTGAACGGAACCCTTTTTGCTACACATGCTCATGATGGATAAACTTTACTTTGTTAATATGCCATGAGATAGTAATGGAAAGGAAGAATCCTTATTTTTGTATGTGAAGTAGAATTTCCTTGATGATTTCAACCTTGAAAGGAATCTAGGGAGAAGCACTGAAGGACTATTAGATCAATGAAGGGAACCCCTTTTTTCTACACAGACTCATGATGCATACACTTTAGTTTGTTCATATGCCATGAGATAGTAGTGGAAAGGAAGAATCCTTATTCTTGCATGTAAAGGAGAATTTCGTTGATGATTTCAAACTTGAAATGAATCTTGTTGAAGCCTGAGTGACCATCCTTTGAAGGCATCATATATGGCTTGGGGCGGACGAATAGTATGAAATTTTTAGTGTATCTTTCCCTATTGTTTATTGGATCTCTGTTTTTTAGTTTCTACCAAGTTTCGATGAACCAAATAAGTCTATCTATTTCTCTATAATGAAATAAAATTATTGTTTATGTTTCATGATTATGGTTATGTTTGTTCATATGTATCTTTGTAACGATAAGTTATAAGTTGTCATGGTGGTTTATCGAATATGAATATAAGTGATGAGTTAAACGGATTGCATAATTTTTCGTAGGTGCCAACTATTACCTCTTTCATGAATAAATGCTATATATAGAGGTATTCTTTGAAAATGTTACTTGTGATGAATATGGTGCGTGTGTTTTATAAGTTGAGTGTATAATTTGACTTGGTCAGTGATCTTATTTATGTATTTTTTAATGTGAATGGCTTATACCAAACTAGTGTGGGATAAAGTAGTGGTAATTGTCTCATTTCTATGACTGAGAAGACTTGATATTTACCAATTTATGGGACAACATGTTTCCTCTAGAGGTAAGTCAAAACATTGGCTCCTTTTTATGTAGGAGGTTGGATATGGTATAGTGATGTATTTGCAACGCAAAGGATGAGATTAATCACATGTTCGGTCGGTGAAATTGAGAAGATATGGCTATTGGCCACTTTATGTCTTTCTTTTGTGGAGATGACAAGTTGAAGGTAGTGCTCTTAGATGCCTCCATAGGCTACAGAATATTGAAGAGACTTCAAAAGTCCTTGGGAAAGATTCCTTGCCTATTGAAGTGGATTTCGATCCTTTGCAAATTGCTTTGGAGCTTAGAGGGAGTTTTAGAAATTTTGGGATAAACATTTGAATGTTTTGCATTGATGATAAAGGTTTTTAAAGTCAGAGCTTAAGGGACTTATCTCTAGCCTATGATCGTATGTTGTGATCACGTATTATCACCAAGAGTTCAGCTGAGAAGGGACAATTATGAGAGGATGGGTTGTTAGGTTATTGATTATCAGGATATTTTAGAGTTAGTAACATATTAAGAAAACCATAATGTACAAAATTATGTTGTAGAATTGTAACTTCTCATGAAATTTTAATCTAAATCACAAGACACAATCCTATTGTACTATGAGGCATAATTTAATTCACAATTTAGAACATCAACCACAAACATGCGATGAGAAATAAAACACATGCACACAATATTTTTCCAGGTAAAATTAGTTTGCTAAAAACCCCTTATGTCTGCTTGCATTAATCTAATGAATAGATATGTATTACAATTTCTAGCTTGATCTGAGCTCAACCTGCAAGTGAATAACCTCTCTCTGCTCACACAGAAGCTCTGACCCAGAATTAGTCAATTTATGCTTATGATTGAGCCCCTATTTCCTTATGGAAATCCTAAGGAATTAGGCCTCTATTATTTAGGAATTTCCTCCAAAATGCTTGGGCAATTCCCAGAGTTGATTATCTCACTACATGTAACACCTATACACTCAAGACTAATCTACAACGTATGTTACACTTCCTTTGAATCTCTAGAACAACTGGGGCAACTCGAATTCTCTACATGCACTATATATTTTGGGTTGATTGAAATTTCAACTCGATGATCACTAAGTTAGACTCTTGTCCAATTGTACATATGACCTTCCACTAGTTCCTCCAACAATTAGAACTAGTTTAACTCAAAACAACTTGAAATAATTGACCTTGACTATTACAAATTAGCAATCACACATGATTAACTAAACTCCAACTCCTCTAACTCAAATCTACCAAGCTAACTAAGTGACAAGAACCATGTTGCACAAGTTAATTGCATCCAAGTTGTTTTCTTATGTGGAAATTTTATTTTTCTCAATTTGTCTAAAGAAAAATAAAATTGAGGTTTTCTTGCTGCATTTTTCAATGCTCCCTCTCTACAAGAAAGGGATAATAAACTACCTTTGTCTTGCACCCATGGAAATCAAACTCTCCTCTTGACAAAGCCTTTGTCAAAACGTTAGCATCTTGTGCCTTTGCTAGCATGTATTGTAGCAACATTATCTGCCTTTGCACACAACGTCGTAAATGGTAATACCAAATATCTATATGCCTGGATAGATTGTGAAATACCGAATTTTCAGAGAAATGAAACTCTGATTATCACAATAGATCATAGTTGGATCCATCATCTAACCAAACATCTCCGTAAGTATATTTCTCATCCATATTGCCTCACATGTTCCTTTACTTGTAGCCATGTATTCTGCTTCTACCGAGTAGAGTGTGACAAATATTTTCTTCATGTTATACCAGGAAGCCACTACGGACCCAACAATTCCACTTGATGTTCTATTTCGATCTGACAGACTCCTCACCCAATATCCATCTGTGATGCCACTCAATGTCACTCCCTTTGTCTATTTGTACCATAATCTAAACTTGGTAGTGCCTCTAAGGTACCATAAAACATGCTTAGCTAACTTCGAATATAATTTGGTTGTCCTATCCATAGCTTGGCTTAGCTGGTTGACTACATAGCAACATATCTAGTCATGTGTTCATAAGATACATTAGTGAACCTACTAGTTGTTGATAAATGGTAGCATCCACTTCTGCACCTGAAGTGGCATCCTCCTTCATCTAGTTGGTTTCTAAATCTATATCCATGGGTTTATAAACTCTCCATGCAGGATCTTTGTAGTATCTCATTTGCATACTTGTCATGAGACAAAAATAACTCCCTATCGCCTTGTCATACTTCCAACCCGAGGAAGTAGTGAATGAGGCCTAAGTCCTTCATTTCAAATTCCATTGCAAGGTCCTCCTTGCAAGATATGATCAACCTCTCATCACGAGTTATAATAAAATCATCAACATATCAAATAATAATAATACATTTACCTACTACCAAGATGTGATAAAGGTTTTCATCTGCATCACTTTTGGTGAAGCCTAAACGAGTGAGATAGTTGTTGATCAGAGTGTACCAAGAATGGGGTGCTTCTTTAACACCATATAATGAAAGGTTCAATATGCACAGGTGAGACTCCCAATAAAATGTCTCAAAAACTTATGGTTGCTCAACGTACACCTCCTTCTAAAAAGCCCCATTGAGAATTGTTGTTTTTACATCCATCTGGTGGATCTTCCACCCCATATGTGCAACCAACACAAGAATAGATATAACGGATCAATAACTTGCTACACTAGAAAATGCTTCCCCATAGTCAATTCCCTCAACTTGAGAGAATCATTTGGCCACAAATCTTCCCTTATACATATGCTTTCATTTGTTGCATTCTTAACCTTAAGGATCCATCCCAAACCCACAACTAATTTATCTGCTAGTCTTGGGACCACTTCTGAAACATTTTTCTTTACAATGGATTCATATTCTTCCACCATTTCATTAACCCATACAAGTTTCTCTATGACTTCCTTGAATGATGATGGTTCAATATCTACAAACTCTTCATTAGAGCCATGTAGCTAGTGTATTATTCTAGTGACCTCCTTTTCCTACACAAATTTGAAGGAGCTACCACATTCTCCCTCACATCTTGCACAAGTATATTAGTTTCCCTGGTTATTTTTCTCCCTTCTTTCAATGGTTCTTCTTGAGTGGATTTCTCCACTCTCTACTCCTCTATTTTATTTTTGTTGCATAACTTCAAGAGGATTGTTCTTTGGAGCTAAAATCTCCTCTTTTGGTGGGAGCTGAAGCTCCCTCTAAACAGAGCGCCAAATTTCTTTCTCCTCATAAAACTTTACATCCGTTCACACAACTCTCATTTTGAGGAAAGGTAAGTACATACGATACTTCTGTGGAGTTTTTGTGTAAACAAAAAATTCTCCCAACTTTTTTATTGGCTCAAGCTTCTTCCTTAATTCTTTCGAGACATGGCACTAAACAGAGGCTCCAAAAATCATGAAGTGTGACATGTCTGACTTTCTCCTAGAGAAACCCGCATTTGGTGTAGTCATACCAAGAATCCAATGATGAATCTAGTTCTACAAATAGATTGTTATGTTACATGCTTCTACTCACAAAAACAGTGGTTGTCCTTGGTCATGTATCATAGTTCTCACTTCTCCCAAAATGATTTGGTTCTCCCTCTGAGCCACACCATTCTAATGTGGGTTGTGCAGTGTTTTCATCTCCCTTTGAGTTTTATCTTTCACAAAGAAATTATTGAATACATTTTTCACATACTCACCTCTAATATCACTGTTGAGTGCTTTCACCTTCTTTTCGGTTTCTTTCTCAGTGAGTGTCTTGAATTCTACAAACTTGGAGAATGTCTCATCCTTCTTCTACATGATGAGGATGCAACACTTCCTTGATAAGTCATTAATAAAAATAACAAAATATTTGTGTCTTGTAGTGGAGGCTACAGATAAAGGTGGACAAACATCAAAGCAGGCTCTTTCTAAGACTACATTTGTTTTTCTATCTTAATCATGGAATGTGGATTTCACATACTACCTAAAAGTACAACCTCTAAAAACATCTTGTTA
The DNA here is from genome assembly GCA_000404065.3 of Pinus taeda. Lineage (NCBI taxonomy): Eukaryota > Viridiplantae > Streptophyta > Pinopsida > Pinales > Pinaceae > Pinus > Pinus taeda. The sequence continues at coordinate 246,858 of APFE031208797.1, forward strand.
CTCAAGTTCTCCCTTACGGAGGCTAGTGTTTATCTGCTTCATAATATTCAAGGCACCATGATGCAAATGGCCAAGCCTTATGTGCCAAATTTCACGGAGATTGTGACTTTGCACTTTCTATGCCTTACTAGTTATTGCAACATTGTCTTCCACATTAATCTTATATAGGTTCTTCACACTGAGCCTAATTTACTTCAGCTATCCAGTGGCTATGTGTCTCAGGAATGATTTCCCTTTGCTGAATATTACAACATAACCATGGTCTTCCAAAACTCCTAAAAAGATGACATGTTTATTTAGGCCTAGAACAAACATGACATCCCTAAGTCTGAGATGGGATCTTGACTCCCTCTGAAAGTTGAATGTGCTGATCTCAGTCAGGTTGTACATTCTTTTGTCCCCTAACTCAAAGTGCATCTTGAGATCTCTCTCCTCCATGTCACTAAAAAATTCTCTACACCCTATCATGTGGAATAATGCACCTGAGTGTTAGTACCACACGATCCCCTTCACTATGCTATCCATGCATGCGATAAGGGTAATGCCAAGATTGAACTGTGAAGCCAAAGCTTCAGCTACTACTCCTCCTAAGGTCTTCTTGATCGAATTTGTGTGTTGACACTTTGTGGCATAGTTCCTGAATTCATGAGATTTAAAGCTTTATTTTCTGACAAGTATTTCTTGTTGCCCCCTTGGTTGGATTATGGTTTGGTTTAAGATTTATTCCGTTTGTGCTTATTTCCATTTCCAACCAATGCAAATTTTTCTTCATCCTAACCCTTGGATGGAGTACCATCTTTGGTGTTCTTCCTTATCTCCTCTTGCATCAAATAAGACCATAAGAATTATGAATTTTGTAATTTCTCCCTCCCGTTCACCGAGACTTGGTAGCTATGCCAGCTTTTGGGAAGGCCTAGAAGAGCTAGGCTTACCAAGTCATCTTTTGCAACATTAACACCAACTCTGCCAAGTGCTTCATGAAATTGTGTGAACTTGCTCAGATACTTCCGAATAGTTTTATTCTTCTCCATCTTGATATTTTGAAGCTTATGCTGGAGCCTTTGTTTCCTGTGGTCACTGTATTTTTTTAACAACTTTGTGAGTGCCTTCCACATTGTGAAAGGGGTTTCTTTCCCATGGATATTTGATACAATTTGGTACCATACTCCCTCCTAGATTTTTCTCCTTGCCTTTTCTACATATTTCTTCCATTGGGCTAGGTTTTGTGCATCAAATGTCTATGGTTTTTCAATGCCCATCTTGAAATATTCCAGCAATTGAATGTTATCCAAAACCACATCGATGTGATCCTTTCATGTAATTAATTTAGATATGATTTCCAATGCATACTCCAGTCTCATATTGTTGAAGCTCCTGTTCCTAACTCTAAATAGACCTTGCCCCATTAAACTAGAAATTTGATCCTCCTGAGAAGCAACTTTGAAATTCCACTCCTAATTTTAATTCTACTCTGATACCATATATAAATTATGGTGTATAATTCTAACCACTCATAAAATTTTAATCTAAATCACAAGGTACAATGCGACTTTATTGCTTCTTGGAGTTAAATTCGCAATTTAGAATATCAATCACAAACATGCAATGAAAAATAACACACATGCACACAATAATTTTCGAGGGGAATTTTTTTTGCTAAAAACACCTTATGTCTCGTATTAATCTGATGAATAGAGATGTATTAAAATTGCTAGATCAATATAAGTTCAACTTGCAAGTGAACAGCCTGTCTCTCTACTTACTAAGAAGTTGTGACCTGAACTTAGTCAATTTATTCCTCTTCTTGAGACCCTATTTCCTTGCTCAAATCCTGAGGAAGTAAGCCCCAATTATTTAGGAATTTCTTCCAAAATTCTTGTTTAATTACCAAGTTTGATCACCTGAGTACATGCAACACATGTACACTGAAAACTAGTCTATAATTTATTGTACATTACCTTGGAATATCCACCACAGTTGGGGGAAATCAAAATATTTGCATGCACTATGTATTTTAGGCTGATTGGTAAGTTAAATAGGTGATCATTGAGTTAGATTGCTTTCTCGCTGCACAACTCACCTTCCACTAGTTCCTCCAATAATTAGAACTACTTTAACTCAAAAAAACATGAAATAACTAACTTTGGTTGCGACAAACTAGAAATCACACATGCCTCATTGAGTTATAACTTCTCTAACTCAAATTTATTGAGCTAACTGAGTGACAAGATCCATTTCACATAATTTAACTGCATCCAACTTATATACTAATGGGGAAATTCAAATTTTCTCAATTTGACCAAGGCAAAATCAAATTGAGACTTTCATGTTGCATTTTTTAAGATTCCTTCTTAGCAAGAAAGGCATTAACAACTACCCATATCCTCCACCTGTGAAACTCGAACTTTCCTCTTGAAAACTCCTCTGTCAAAATTTCGACATCTTATTCCTATTTCAAAATGTATTATAGCAACATTATCCGCCTCTGCACACAGTCCCACAAATGGTAATATTGGATATCTAGATGCTTTGATCAATCATGAAATATAGGATTCTCGGAGAGCTTAACGCAATTTTGATTATCACAATATATCACAGTTGGATCCATCATCTGACCAAATAGTCTATTGTAGTGGCTACAGCCACCCTCCAAACTTCTGCATATGCTACAATTTTGGAGCCTTCCTTCTTAATTATAATAGGTCATCTTGTGCTATCCTAGGTATTTGTTCTTTCACTCAGACTTACCTTTCATTTTGACTTGTGTTTTCTTACTTAGTTGTTTCAGTAACTCACAAGCTGATGTCCTAACTTGGTCCCACAGTGGTTTTGGGATTTCCCCTAGAAACTGCACAATTATTGAGGGAAACTAGCCTTGTTGTGGGAATTGTGCAGCCTTGACTGCCATTGAGACTTGAGCTTAGAAAATGTAGAGTCATGAGGGGGAAACCCACCATTGAGTCAAGAAATAGTGCAACCCTCACTGAGCTGAGAAATTGTGTAGTTGTTACAAAATATTTTGTCACACCTCCTGTTCACTTCCTATTCCACATCTCGAAGTGCCAAAATGTTGACAACTATGAGGTGTACTCATCATGAAACACATACTAAAACGTCCCCAAATAATGGAAGAAAAACTGCCCTGTGTGAATTCTAGAGAAGGTTGACTGAAGCTCTAAATTTCAAGACCAACACTCTTTGCTCCACTTCTTTCCTGTGCCAATGGTAGGCTACAATTATTTAACCTAGTGTTGCTAGCATGGGTTTGATATGAAATCGCACGCTCAACCTCTTTTGGTAGGTTTTCTCATAATGGAGGAGAAGGTTTGTATGCTATAAAATTCGAGAATCAGTGAGCTAGATGTTGTTGGTTAGAGATATGGTTGAGCTCTCCCATTTGGAGCTCTTGATCCTAACTTTAAGGGTGTTCACCTTAAGGTCTTGACCTTCCTCCCTCTTTTACGGATCCCTAACTCTCTTTCCCTTCCTATAAATCAACTCCCCTCCATCCCCAAATGGTTGGTCATTGGTTTCCTACATTCCTATGCTGAGATTATTTCTAAATGTTTCCTATCTAAATTGGATAAGGAGTGCTTGAAGAGTCTTGGCTTGGAATTGGACATCCACCCAAAGGAGGTCTCCAACATCAAGGTAATGGTTGTATGCTTCCCTTTTTGATTCATTAATATATACATCTGACATTCATTTTTCATAAATTCTTAAATACTTATACATTTAGCTTGATACTCCTTGATCTATAAAGTTGTTTAGTTTTGATATACAGTATGTATTCTCTTGTATCTTTTATTGTCCTTTGATCTCGCTTGCAGGTACTCAGACATAAAGAACAAGCTAGGAGTGAGTATGGGAGTTAAGGGATCAGGATCATCATCGAAGGATTGAGTGATTAGCCTCAAAGTGAGGTAGGTTTCTCTCTCTCTTTCTCTCAGTACTCTTAAACATAAGCTAGAAAAGTCCATAATAATTTGCTCAGTTTGTTGCTAGACCCACTCATTTGGCCAGTGGTCAGGTGCTCAAAATTAGGCTCAAAAATCATAGTGTCATAATATTTCTAAACTTAGCTCCAAATCGAAGAGATCGTCATTCTGATTCCAATGGTGTGAGCAACACTCAAATTCGAGCTTGTATATAGAAGTTATAGCAAGTCAAAGTTCAGGTATGACTTGCTCACCTGGCAGGATTGGATGATGTGACAAGGTCCTTCACCAAATGAGGAGGCACTAAGTGGAAAGCTACCATTGGCCCCTTCATGTTTTAAATCGTAATCACAGGCAGGTTTTTGTGAAAAATTGGTCCTAGAGCAGGGAAGGGTGCAATGCGATAAGGTAGGCGGGATGGTTTTCAAGAATCAGCTGAAGGCGAGATGTGATAGATCACAATTGTAGATTGGCAAAGGGTCGGTTTTACAAAATAGGCCCCACGGAAGGTACCTGGATAGGATGTAATATCTCAATCGCAAATTGAAATGGTGTAAAGTTCCTCATATACAAAGCCCGAGTTATTTGCTGAATTGGGAAATGTGATAAGTCCCTCCATGCAAGATGTTTATTGGTTCCAGTTAATAATCCTGTTGGGTCTGCCACATCGCAATCACACATCGCACACCATGTTCACAAGACCATAATCCTGTAGAAATCCACCAATTGCGATTTGTGATAAGACAGTCAGTGCGGGCAGATTATGGCCCACCGTGCGGCGAAATGTTCACCCAATTAGCTGATTTTCGAAGCTAATTTATCAGCTCATGTCCGGTTTGGGCCAATTTGTAGAACGGATAGTGGAAGTATTAGGATAAGTCATAAATGCTTCAGTTTTCCACCAAATGGGATGAAGAAAGAGACTAGATAGCAATTTTTGAGTATTGTGGAATGATGGGAGCAGGTTTCGCAAGAATTCGAGCATTGTAAGCACAAATTTTTACACTTGTGAGCATAATAGAGAGGCTTAAGCCATTGGATGCTCGACCAAGGAGAGGTAGCCCCGGAGGGATGAAATCCTTTATGATGCGCTTATTGTAATGTGTTTTTGATGATGTTTTGTACATGTTTATGCTGCTATTCAATTTTTTATTTATGTTAGATTTCTCATAAAATTAACATAACAACTCTTCATTTTACTTGCAAAAATTGATGAATGCTTAAGCACAATGAAAGCATTTTGTTTATAATGTGAGGAAGATCTTAGCAGTACAAACTAATATCCTAAATCAGATCAATTTGGTACCGTAGCACTAGGTTTTCTTTGTGAAAGAAGGAATTAATTGTTTGAAAGTTTATGTTGTGCTTACAAGGTTAAAACTCAAAATAGGTGAAGGAAAGTTGGTTGGAAGCCCTGAAGTTGGGTCAAGGGGACGAGCAAGAAGTTTGCCACAATCTCCAACACCATTTCAGCCTCAAGTTTTAGTGGAGACTCCAGAGGTCATGTCTCATGAAGGAGAACCTACAAACATGACAAAAGATGAGAAGACCTTCAGAAAGTCTTTCTTTGATATGACAAAGAAGGTGAAGGTGCTCTATGAAGAGCGGAATACCAGGTTGTAGGGAGAAAGTTCCGAAACTCCCACCTATTGGGTTGTGTTATATTCTTTCCACAACTAGCCCGTATAGTTAACCGGGGGGTTAGAAGCAGGGCATAAACCCCCCTTCATTGCTGATTGCACAGCGGGGGGGGGGGTCACATGGGGGTTTGAGGGGTGTAGCTAACCCCACTCTATGGGGTCTGGGGTAGGGCCCTGGAAAATTTTGTTTTTGGACGCTATATTTGGTTGGGCGGACCTGCCTATGGTTTTGTGCATGATTTTTTGCACATGGTTTCGGATGCGATGGTTTTTAGTCCATGGTTTTGGACGTGATGGTTTTCGGTCCATGGTTTTGGACGTGATGGTTTTTGGTCCATGGTATTGGATGCTTCGACATGTATAAATATGTATTGTAACATTGAAAGGAATGCAATGAAAAATCAAGTTGATAGTCCCGGTTTTGGGATCCAGGGGAAAATATCTGTGTATATGTGTTTTATGTGTTATGCTCTTGCATTGTTTATTTTCTGTGTTTTAGAATTCGTATGCAGGTAACTTCTGTATGGGGTTAAAAATTACACCAACAGAGAAGGCTCTTCAAGAGGAGGTAATGGAAAAGGAGATAATGGGAATGGAGACAAACCTCAACCCTTTCCACCATAATCTTCATCTTTTTCTTCACAAGCATCTTCACTCTCTTCCACTAATACAACCCTTACTCATACTCATCATCATTCTTCAAAAGGAACTAGTAAATCACCTTTTTTAAAACATGATGTTAAATTCGAGTTTCCCATGTACAATGGTGAAGTGAATGGAGAGAATGTTGATAATTGGATTCGTCAGTGGGAGGTAAATTGTAAGATTAAAAACCTTCAAGAGGATAACATAAATATTTAGTTAGCTTCCTTGAGGATGGAGGGTGCAACAATAGTATGGCAGGAATCAAAGACCCAAGAGGATATTAAAAAACACTGTAAGATCTCTTTTTCTTGGAATGATTTCATTGCTGCAATTAAAAGACAATTCTACCCTATAACTTATATCCAGGAAACCATCATGAATTGGTAGAACTTTAGACAAGTAAAGGGTCAAAATGTGCAAGATTACACCCAAGAATTCACAAAAAGGTCTCTGATGTTACATGTAGATTTGTAGTCACAAGACACTTTTTTGACATACACGGGGGCATGCACAGTTACCTTATGCATACTATCTTAATGTTTAATCCAAATAATTTAGATGATGTGTGTTTGCAAGCCACTCATATTTAGGAAAGAGGGAAAAACAGCCCAGAAGAAGGTAGGAAAAATCCATTTAAGAGTAAAGGAAAGGAAAATTCTTTCAAAGGACAGGCATAGAAAAATACATCTATCAAAAAAGGAGAGAAAATTAGATGCAAAAATTGTTCCAAAGAGGGTGATGATGAAGCTCACTTTTGGAAGCTTCATCCCGAAATGAAAGAAAAAAGAAACAACAACAAGGGAAAACAGAAGACAACTTCAACCACTCAACATGAAATAGGATCCGATTAGGGTGATGAAACAAAAATCACAACCATGGGATTAGAAGGAAGAGAATCCATTGTGAGCAATAGTTCTTCACACTCGCAAAATGAAACTCCAAATGAAAAGAGAATAATATAATTGTTTCATATAAGGGTGATCTCTAGCCAATCTTATCTCTGAAAACATTGTCAAGAGTTTAAATCTGGAAACTCTTCCACATCATAAACAATATCTGCTTGGATGGGTATGTGGCAATGTGCAATTGCAGGTTACTAGAAAGTGTAAACTGAGATTTGCTATTACTGCAAATTTCATAGATGAAGTGGAGCTTGACATTGTGTCATTAGATATATGTGGCATGGTTTTGGGCATCTCGTACCTTTATGATAGAAAATCTATCTTCCATTGACCTGAAAATAAATATAATTTATTCAAAAATGGATTAGAATATATTGTGAGAGATCACAATAAGAAAACAAATATTTCGCTTGTTAATGTAGGGAAAATGAAAAGACTGGTAAGTTCGAGAAAGAATTTTTTGCTTCTCATGATCAAGTCCAAAAAATGATGTTGATAATGAAGCTTTTTAAGGTTGTGATTTGAATTTGAAATCTGAATTGGTTGACGTAGTTAACAAATATGATGAGATGTTTCAGGAACCAAAGGGATTACTTCCCAAGAGAGGAATTCAACACGAGATACAGTTGCAACAAGATTGTCCTCTTCCTAACATTAGAATATCCACGATGCCAATGATGAAAAGCACATAAATTAAGACGCAAATCCAAGAGTTGTTCAATAAAGGGATCATCAGACCATCTTCCTCGCCTTGTGGTTCACCTATTGTTTTGGTACCAAAGAATGATGGAAGATGACACATGTGCATGGACTTTCGTGCATTGAACAAAATTACGGTAAAGAGCTGTTACCTACTCCCCATAATAGATGTTTTACTTGATCAATTGAAAGATGAAAATTAAATTACTAAGTTTGACTTACAAAGTGGATAACATCAAATTAGGATAGGTAAAGGAGATATTTGGAAGACAACATTAAAAAAAAAAACAGGGTTTGTTTGAATGGCTAGTTATGTCATTTTGTTTATGCAATTCTTCTGCTACATTCATGTGTGTGATGAATGATGTGTTGAGGCCATTTCTTAATGTATTTTTCGTAGTCTACTTAGATGACATCGTAGTTTTCAGTAAATTCCCTGTTGAACATGTCATGCATGTAAGAAAAGTACTTAGTGTCTTGAAAAAATAACAGTTGTATCTGAGGATGTGAAAGTGATAGCTTGGAAAGAATTTTATAGTTTACATGGGTCATATTGTTAGAGGAGATGAGTTAAAAATAGATCCCTCCAAGGTTGATCTCATTGTGATTTTGCCAAGGCCCAAGATAGTTATGGAGGTAAGAAGTTTTCTGGGATTAGCCCAATATTGGAGGAAACTCATTGCTAATTTTTCTCTTATAGCAGCTCCTTTGCATGCATTGACCAACGTGAAAAAGGTTTTTCAGTGGGGAGGAAGACAACAAAAGGCGTTCGATGCATTGCAACAAAAGATCAGTACAACTTCCATTCCCTACTTCTATACTTGAGAGAGTCATTTGGGATTCAGACAAATGCTAGTGACTATGCTATCGGTATAGTTCTCATGTAGCATGGTAAGCCTATCTATTTTCATTCAGAAACTTTTAATGGTGTAGTGATTAATTATCCTACATATCAAAAGGAATTATATGCATTGGTGCAAAGTGTAGAAAAGTGGAAACACTACCTCATGGGTAAGAAACAATCATTCACATTGATCATCAACTATTGCAATACTTGCAATCTCAGTCAAAGTTGGAGCAATCAAGTAACTTTCAATGGATGGGTTTCCTTCAAAAATTCCACTTGGTAATCAAGTATAAGAAAGGTATCTATAATAAAGTTGTTCATATGCTTTCTAGGCCAATTGGTAGTGCAACACTTTATTCAAGCATAATTGTTTTTTTTACATGAAAGTTATATTGATAAATATGCATTAGATAATGACTTTCAATATGTTTATGCAAGATTGAGTCAAGGTAACCAGGTAGAGGAATTGGATACCATAGGCAAGATTTGTATTCCAAAGGGACAAAGATTTAACATCATAAGAGAGGCACATACTTCCCTTATTTCTGGTAATTTCGATGTAAGTAAGATGGTGGCACATCTACAAAGGTATTGTTATTGGCCTCGTATGCTTGAAAGTGTGTCTCGTTTTATTAAAGGATGTTCATTGTGTGCAATCAGTAATCCTAGCAATAGGAAGTTAGGATTGTACACACCACTTTCAATTCCTTCACGACCGTGGGAGAGTGTTTCTATGGATTTTGTAGGAGGTATTCCATTATCAAAAATAGGTCATGATTATTTGTATGTAGTTGTGGATAGGTTTAGAAAAAGGTGTATTTTGATGCCATGTAAAAAGGAAGTTACAGTTGAACAAACTGCATAGTTATTCTTCCAGAATGTTTGGGTGCATTTTGGATTTCCCATATCCATTGTTAGTGATCGAGATTCTCTCTTTGTGGGGAATTTTTAGTAAAACTTGTGTGGATTTATGGACACCAAATTAAAAAAGAGTACAACCTTTGATCCACAAATAGATGGTCAAACAGAGGTAGTTAATATAACAATGATACATCTTCTCCATGGGTATTGCCACAAGCATCCTAAGTTATGGGAAGAATAGTTGCACTATATTCAAGATGCTTACAACCAAGCCAAGCACTCTTCCACTCAAACCTCTCCATTTGAGGCATGCATGGGATACTTGCCTGAATGTCCTTTGGGTTTTAGTTTTGGCAAAGATGTTGTTATTGAAGGTCATAGAGACATAGATAAACCAAGAAAGTTCATTGAAAAAATACAATTAGTACACGAAAATGTTCAAGAATAGCTCGAGAAAATCCGAGGCAAGTACAAAGCAAGGCACGACACGCATCACCAGGATCACAAGTTCCAATTTGGTGATGAAGTTTGGCTTCAAATTAAGAAAGAGAGGCTCCACGAAGAAGGTAAGAACCTAAAACAAATTAGATATGGTCCATTCAGAATTTTGGAAAATATTGGTAAGAATGCCTTCAAGTTGGATTTGCCTTCAAACATGAAAATTTATGTTGTTGTTAATGTTGAGAATTTAAGGTTCTATCAACCTCCTTTCATTGAAGATTAAGGAGAGAATGTTCAAACTACATCTATTGAAGCCTTTTCTCCAGAATTGCTTAATGTGTTTCAGTAAGACATTGTACTTCACAAAAGAACAAGGACAACAAAAAGGGGAAATATCGATTATCTTCGAGTGGGGCTCAAATGTACAATTCCTTCAAAAGCCAAATGGATAGAGTTTGGAAAGGCGAGGGAACTGTACCCTCACCTGCTAAACAATTGCAGGTGATCACCGAGTGGGGAGAAGTGATCAAGTGCTTAAAATTAGGGTAACAAATAAAAGTGTCAGAATCTTGCTAAACTTAGCTTCAGATCGAAGAGCTCGTCATTATGATTCCAATGGTCTAAATGGCACTCAAATTTGAGCTTGTATACAAAAGTTATAGCAAGTCAAAATTCAGGTTTGACTTGCTCACATGGCAGGATTGGATGATGTGGCAAGGTCCTTAAGCGAATGAGGAGGCTCCAAGTGGAAATCTTCCATTTTCACCAGCATGTAGTAAATTTCAATCATAGGGAGGTTTGGTTTTCAAAATCGTCCGTCGAGCACGGAAGGGTGCGATGTGATAAGGTAGGCAGGAAGTTTTTCAAGAATCAACTGGAGGCGCGATGCGAAGGATCACAATCACAAATTGGTGAAGTTTCGATGTTACAAAATCAGCCCCTGGCAGGTAATGGGTTGTGATGTGATATCACAATCAAAATTATAGTGGTGCAAAGTTCTGCATATATACAATCCTGGTTATCTGCCAAATTGCAAAATGAGATAAGTCCCTAGATGCGAGATGTTTATTGGTTCCAGCTAATACTCCCGTCAGGTCTACAACATCGCAACCACAAATCAACCACCCTGTTCACAAGACCATAAGCTTGTAGAACCATGCCAATTGTGATTTTCGATAAGACAATTGGTGCCAACAGATTATGGCCTACCGTGTGGTGAATTTTTTGCCCATTTAGCGGTTTTTCCAAGCTAATTTGTAAAATCATGCCGAGTTTGGAGAAATGTGTTGAACGATTAGTGGGAGAACTAGGATAAGTCATAAATTCTTCATTCTTCCACCAAATGGGATGCAAAAGTAAGCCAGATAGACATTTTTGAGTATTTTGGACTGATGGGAGTAGGTTTCAGAAGCATTTGAGCATTTCAAACATATATTTTTACACGTTTTAGCATAATAGAGAGCCCCAAGCTATTGGAAGCTGGTCCAAGAAGACATAGCCTAGGAGGGGTTAACTACTTTATCATGTTCTCGTTGTAATTTTCTTTTGATGATATTCTGTACATGTTTATGTTTTTATTAGTTTCTGGTTGATGTTAAATTGCTCACAAAATTAACATAAAAACTCTTCATTCTACTTGAAAAAGTTAATGAATCCTTAAGCACAATGAAAACATTTTTTTTATAATCTCAGGAAGATCTTATCACTACAAATTAATACTGTAAATCAAATCATCTAGAGAGATCGCCTCTATCCATAAAGGGGATTTATCCTCACAAAACAATGGTGGCTTCATTGGGGAAGCTATAACGTCTTCAATCTCTTTTCTTGATTTGGTCTTTTGATTAGTTTGACCAACCATTGAATTATCAGTTAGTATGAACCTGTATAAGTCTACACACTGAATGATCACTACTTTAGAGTGTTAGGTCTAGAATCTTTGTTGAAACACTCTTTATTTTTTCCCAACTTTCTTGCCTAGTGCATTTTTTACATGAACAGTCGTGCAGCAAACAATTCTTTACTTGAAACAGTCGCGCTGGAACCACTTTCAACATATTTTTGGCTATGTGAGCCAGAGTTATCTGATATATTTCATAAAATTAGGGTTTCCACCCCGTAATCTAGTGTGTCCTGGCATCTAAAGGTTTTTTCCCGCCCTCTGTGTCTAGATTTTCCAGTATTTTTGTCTGGTTGTCTTGTTTAATTAGCAAATTAGTCTCTTTGGCTTTAAAGTGCTTAAAGTGAAATTTGATTGAGTTCTAGGGTTTCTAGGGAATTTAGTCATCACTTGCACTTTGTTTTTGTCACTTATACACTCGTTTGTTTATTGATTGATCCTTGTTTTCTATGGAAATAACTAAAAACATCAATTTGCATTTTCTTTAGCTTGTTTTGCACGAAGTATATTTTCAAGTTGTATTACGTCATTTTCATTTGTAAATCATCTTTTTTTTTAATTCAAACATGAATTAGGTTGTTTGATTTTCAAGATGAAAGAGTGCATTTCTTATTTTGTTCAAAAGAAAGAAAAAGTGAAAGGTATTTTAACTTATGTGTTTTTGAATTTGATTTGGTGTTGCCTTCATTGATGCATTAGTTTCATTAGAGAATTTCAATCAAATTTTCATTTTTCTTTATTTGACGCTTTAGGTGCATTAAATCATTCAAAATGAAAAGAAAGCATAATTCATATAAATGCATCTTGGTGAAAGTGAAAATCATTTTTAATTTTTGGCAATTCATTTGGAAAGTGAAAGAGAAAGATCAAGTTAGGAAAGATTTGTTTGCTACATTCTTCATTATTGCATCATTGTTTGAATATTTCCCTTTACTAGTTTATCTTTCATCGAAATGGAGGGTTTTTCTTTTCTCATATAGCTACAGTTTAGGTGTTCAGGTGACATAGTTTTGAACCCCAAAACTAAAACATAATTCAAGATAAACATTAAAATTTACTCAATTAGCATAAGGAGCATTTTAAGCTTAGCAAAAACATTCAGAGGTATAGGCTAGAGATGTGTTCCAATGTCTATAAACCCAACAACTCTCATTATCTGCCAGTGCTGTATCCTGGGGGTGATATCTTGTTCCACGTACGAAAGTATATATGATCATTCTCCAGTAATTTCGGGTATATTATAGGTGCTCCATGTATGGAAAGTATATGGGAATTCTCTCATCGAACGATTATGCATTACACAACATTAACATGGATTTGTGCTCCCTGTACCATCGTGCATATATTAGGACACCCCACTAGGTTGATATCCTTTAGCCACAGGTAACTAAGTTAGCCACCTTGTAGACATGATACATCGAACACAACTTTCAGGAAGATTGGTCGATGTAGGGTAAGCCCTTGGTTCTGCCAAGGTGTATATACCGGTTCACAAATACTTGGTAAATAATTTTTCGTAGTTACTCCTTTTTAATTTATCTGTTCTTAATTTCTAAAATTAAATGAGCGCGAAATAATATCCTTCTTATGGAAACAATCCTTAGTATATTGTAGGTTGAGACTAATGACACAAGTTCTTGAGTCTACTAACCAATGAATCACCTCTGACGGGAATCTTAGTCCTTTTCCTTCTTTTCAAAAAGTTGGTGCTCCCTATATGGAAAGATTGGCCTTCTTGGGTTTACCATTGGTTTTCCAGTTTGGTTATTTTCATCCCCTATGGTTCTGAATGTCCAAACTACTCCTTAATCAAGCTCTCCTCCACCTGAGCAGTATCAACCTCTAGTTGATCTTAAAGTTGACCCTTTACCTTCCTCACTTGTTCAGTCTTCTTCCTCTTCTTCCCCTTCGTCTATTGAAAGTCTGCAAGCTAGTAACTAGGTGGATAAGAAGAAGAATAAAAATAAGAAAAAGGGAAACAAAGTAGTCATTGCTACCGATGCCGATGACATTGAAAAGTATTCCAACCAGCCCCGGAATCTAAAATTCCCTTTCATGTTATGTAAGGGTGACCACCTTCTTTGAATTGTCATGGAATTCCCAAGGTCTTAAAAGTGTGGTCCAGAGGTTCACATCAACTTTTGTGATCAACCTCTGGAGATCATGTTCATAATAAACCTTCAACTAGTAATAATAAGGTCCATAGGAAAAAGGGAAAAGTCAAATTTCCCTATAATTTGTGTGAAAGTAATCATCCTATTCACCTTTGTCCTCTTCTAGAGGAGGCTTACAAAGAGTTGGAAAACCTTAAAACTTCTCAGCCTTGTCTTCCAGCTGATTATCAGAAGCTTTCCCTTGATCCTTCACTCGTTGATCAATTGATTGATCAAAAGACATATTTGGTCAACCCCACTCTCTCTGAAAGCGAGTCTCATGAGTCCATTCTTGACCAACCATTGGTTGAGAAAACGGTAGAATTAGCTCCACCTTCAGTTAACCATACCTTTTCAGTAGAGAGTGAACTTTATACCTCTCAGGTTCTTCTAGTTTCCTCAATTTTGAATGAACTAGAGGGAAATCCTCTCCTTCCTAAGGTGCATGAGAGAAATTCTCCTCTTCCAATATAGCAATATGGAAGCTCTCCTACGACACCCCTCATGAGTATTTTAGTCACTTTTCTTGATTGGAGTCGATTGGCAAGATATCATCTTACATCTTATGTGCCTTTCCAAATCACAGGACATGATTATAATATGGTTATCCATAGCACAGTTATAGATGAGGGCACATCTATTAGCATTTTTCCCTCAACTTCTTGGAAAGCCTTAGGTTCTCCATATCTTTTCCCTGTCACCAAAAATCTATTGGTTTTTAACAGAGGAACTAGTCAACCCTTAGGAATTCTTCTAAAGTTTCTTATTACTTTGGGAGGAAAAAGTGTTTATCTTGATGTGATGGCTATCCAAGGCTCTTAGATTTTAATTTACTCCTTAGACGTGACTATTTTTATGTCATGGGTGCTCTTGTCTCTTCTGTTTTTCATGTGATATGTTTCCCGCACGAAGGAAGAATTGTGGCCATTGATCAGCTTTCGTTCGTTGGTCTTAATTTGACTCTTGATCAACCATATTCCCTAAATGGTCCTTACACGCAGGTGGTATCTTCCCCCCCATAGGTTAATTATTTGGCCACTTGTTCCATGCTCGCATCAATGGATGATCTAGTCAGTGATATAGTGCATAATGTATTGGGGGCATTGGAGCCTGATCTTTCCGTTAGATCCCTTGACATGTATCCCTTAGAAAGAATTTTCTTCCCATCTAATGAGAACGTCTTGGAAGCTATGATATCTTATATTCCATGATCAAGGTGTCATGATGATAGTTCTTTTACTATATCAACCTTATAAAAAAATGAAATAGGTGTCACGAGAAAACTTCTTCTACTTTTGTCAATCTCGATAAAAAATGAATCAAGCTGTCATTAACATGGTTATTTTCATGTGTCAAGCTCATTAAAATATGAAACAAATCCCCTTCCAATTTGAGCCTTTAATTATATCTCATGACATTCCAGTCGAGTCTTTCACTTGATGTCATAAGTGAATCTTCATTGCATTCACCTATTAGCAACCAATAGTCTACTTAGGTGAATGAAATAAAGCTTACAGTGCATTTACCTATAATTGAATCATTATAATATGGTTATTGAATCATTATCTTTTTTTCAAGCTTGTGTAAAAATGAAACCATTCCCACTTTACCTCTCGTGATTTCCATCTTTGTCAACCTGTTTCGTTGGATGAGCCTTTTTTTTGTTCCATCGTCATCATCTCTTTGGTTGATCATATAGTTTCACTTGGATGTTTTACCCTTACTTGGGGAACATCTACAATGAATGTCATTACTAGCCATCCTCTTGACGTTTATGTGTTTTGAGCAGTTCTATCATGAACGAAACCAGTTGCTATCATTTTATACTACTCATTCCTCTAGGATGAGTCCTCTTTTAGCTCTTTTCTAACTCTACAAATATGAAAAGATTGTCGAGAACTTGTCTTTTCAAACTCGTAAAAATAAATGAAAATATGTTTACTCAGTATAAGTTTAACCCTTTTCTGAACTGAGATAGACTATTCTATGAAAAAGGAATACCTTAGTTGAACATGGCTAAGAGGTTCTCTTGGATATTATTTTCTACCTTTTAGGGTTCAAGAGATGATTTACGAAAAGGAACCTTTGGAGTTTTCTTTTTCGCCTTTTTTTTAAACTCTCTGAACATGAAAAAGATGTTAAGTTTCACCTCTGTGAGAGTCGTAAAACATAAATGCACAAGACTTGTCACTATGACGAGACTGAGTTTCTCCTTCCTAGGACTCGTTAAACTTACTAAGATGGATTCATCAAAGGATGAACTTGTATGGAAAGCATATGCTCTTCCTTTCAAGCTTGTGATAAAAAATAATGGGGTACTCACTAGAAATAGTGGGCAAAAAATGAAAGCAAACATCTCTTGTATTTTTTGTAAAGGAAGCATATCATCCTTGAACATGACACTTATATGTTGCTCGTGCAGGGTTTGGGATATCCTCATTTAGTCACCTACATTCTCTTGTATTTTTTGTAAAGGAAGCATATCACCCTTGAACATGACACTTATATGTTGCTCATGTAGGGTTTGGGATATCCTCGCTTAGTCACCTACATTCCTGTGTGTGGGAAATCCATTTTTCCTCTCATATGATTATACTGATTTCTCATCATGGCCTTTGATCCTATGTTGAGTCAAATTCTCTGAAAATCCAAAGTTGTGTCACTGATATGTTCATGAGAAGTCCCATCTGTAGTTTTTTACTGCTTATACACTTTTTGAAATTTCTTTCACAGTTCTCAATCAAACTTATATGATCTACTATAGCCTTTCTTTAATGTTGATGATGTTGGATAAATTATGGCCCTCCTTTGAAAGATCACTTCCTATCGACTTTAGCTCATTATCCAAGAATATGATATAGAAACTCACGTCTATTACCATGGAGCTTGAATGCCTCAATGACAAGTTCTTCACATTCAATGATACCCTTACATCATTGACTTTCAATCGAATAATTCTACGAGCACTAGTACAAAATGGCTAATTAATTACTAAAACAATGACTAAAATTTGCATATAAATAACTATTTTTCAATCAGTGACTAGTAGTAGCTAATTTACAGTATCTTATAATGCAACAAACTTTTAGTCATTTTTAGCTTAGTCATTAATTGATAGTCTCAATTTTTTTTTCCATCTAGCAGTATATTTAGTCATAAACTTGGTCATTAATTTAGTTATTGATTTAGTCATTAATTGTCACAATTAATGACCAAATATACAACAAAATATACTACTATATGAGCATCTAAGAAAACCAATTAATGACCAAAGAAATATCACCAAAATGTTGGTCATGTTTTAAGATACTGTAAATTAGCTACAAATAGTCATATATATGCAAATTTTAATCGTCATTTGAAACCAATTAATGACCAAAGAAATATGACTAAATTTTTTTCACGTGATAAGATATTGTAGCTTAGCTACCAATAGTTGTATATATGCAAAATTTAGTTGTCATTTGTAATGAAAAATTAATCATTTGCAATAGTAATTTATATATTTTTTGGTAGTTTCATATTCATTATATAAATGAATAATTTAGTCATATATTCATTTTATTCTTTTTTTATCAATAATCAATATAAACTACTAATTTAGTAGGTTTAGATTGATTTTATGTGTTCATTATTAACAACGTAGATTAATTTTGTATGATTTTGCGACTAAATAAAAAAAAAAAAACATCATACAATGTGAATTGGTTCATCTAATATGAAAATTCAAAATTACATATGTTAGTTAAAATACTAAACAATATCAAGTGCAACTATAAATAATTTCAACCACAGAAATTATATTATATGAAATATTGAGTATTGCAATATAAGTTTCCAACTTAACATTGGTTGGTCTACAATTTACACATGAAATGTTATTTCATCACTATAAAACATTATCATTGTGTTGTCAAGTCATTTCAGGTGTATTCGCCAACTATGAAGACTTGAACATCAGTCTCTATGTGTGTGTCTTATGCAGGATATTGCCTTTAAGGGTACCACTAGACTGGTTCTATTCTCTCTCTTTTTGCATTTGTCACTTCACTGTTAATGTTCTCCACTTTCTTCAAATCCTGATGCTTACCATTAATACTGAGTTCCTTTTATGAAAATAAAAGAACCTAGAATGCAGAGTGTAAGACACCAAAGACAATGAACAATAGAATATAAATGAAAGTATACTATAAAGGATTTATATTACATATACCTCAACATCAACAATGTTAAAGCCATTCTTCCCCATAAGAGCAAGAAACTTCAACAAGTTTTTCAGTTGAGCGATAGTGGCCACTATGTGGCCAGTTGACCTGTATAAATAAATTAAAGTCACCATATAAAAGAACACATTAGTAACTTAGTATTCAACCTTCAGGGAAAGCTTAGGCACAATCATGCCAACTAAGTTACATGCTAAAAAGCTCAAATTGTAAATAACTTCTTAAAACAAATAATTTGAGGTGTGATGTCGAATCCTTGTCATTCTATTTGCAACAACAATTTTTTGTCTAATCCATGAAATTGGTCAAGTATGTAAAAACATGTTCTCAAATAACAACATGAAAGTGAACTTTTCTAATAATCATTAAAATATTTCAATACAAAATAGTTAAAAGGATTTCAATCAATATTGTGTAATATTAATTTCATCTTCATGCTTTGGTTGTTGTTTAAACGGACATGATACCAAGTACTTTCAATTTCATAGTTAAAATACAAAGAAAAATCAAAATAAACATTCAAAATACAATCAAACAATAAATAGAGGATATCATGGAATGGAAATTGTAATTATAAAAAAATTGTTTACCTGTCCATCGATATCTTATCACACATTCCTAAAATCTTGCCTAAAATAACCATGAGGTGAAAGAATCATAACATTAAAAGCCATAGGAATACTTACTAGAAACATTTCCAAAGTCAATCGCTGAAGTTCTTGAAGGATCTCAACCAACAAATGTATCATATCCAAGACATGATCTTTATATTTTCTCCCCATCCTTTTTCCAATCACATTTCATGTATCCTACCCACACTAGAGTCAAAGAACAATCAAATGAAGGAATTGACATTTGTTTTTATCTTTTATATGTATAAACTTCGAATATAATTTGTTTTGGTAACGTATTAATTTGTATTTAAAGACATCCTGTGATGAGAATGTATCAATCAAGTAGAACATCAGAAAAATTGACCTCAATGAGGTCCTCTAAAAATTTCTACAATATCAATATTTGTCTTGCTATGATATCTTGGATAGAAAAAGAACATTGTAGAATTGAGGCTTCTGTGATCCATATCAAATTTTTGAGAGATTCTTCAGCGTAAATCACATAAGAATTCATTTGTCGATGCGTTTCGAGCCAACCAGTGTGGTTCATTGTTAGGACAAGTTGAAGAAACAGATCCAACTTAGCATGTTAAATAGTCTGAGCAGAGACTCCAATGGCTAAATTAACGACTAATTTTGACCAAAGGACCCAGGGCAAATTTC